>BSSO01003023.1:0-17556 GCA_030267885.1 Mesembryanthemum crystallinum
TTTCAGGAGATTAATTGCTTGCCTTTATTGAATAATAAGAGCCTTATTTATAGGCTGCTAATGACATAAAAGATCTTAGCTAATCAAATATAGAGATCCTAAATTACAGGATCCTTAACTAATGTAAAGATATTAGTGAATATAAAAATCTAACTTATATAGCAAACAAGATAACCAAGATAAGGAAACAAATAAACTCCTATTAGGCAAGCTAGTTAATTAATTATGCTACTGCTGTTGCCTCTGATAAGCGTCCATATCACTTTCATTGTCTCAAAAGCTAAAGCTCCTCCCAAACATACACTTGATGAGATCCTCCAACTTTAGTTTCTGTTGCTTGTTTATTTTTCAGATCTTCCCCTGAATGTGAGTAGAAACAAACTGAATATTGAAATGTTGAAGCTAGATAGACTGGAGATACTAACCATTCTGTCGGTATTGAAAGAAACTGAGTAAGAAGTCCAATTGGAATTGTAGTGTAGAATGATTAATTGGGGATACAAACCAATTAATAGATTATCAAGAAGATTTTACAAGAATTGAGATTCAATGCACTCAAAATTGGGCCAGAAAGTGCTCCGATACTTAACTTGATAAAGCGTATCCTAGGGAATCACAATTCAAAGAACAAAAAAGCAATTCAATTAGTATTCACGGTTTTATTGAACATTGAATTGAATCACAGATATTTGTCTCAGTAGAAATTCTGTGAGAGAAAAGGAGAGGAAGCTTTTCATTAATTTCTGGATGATTGAACTGATATAGACTGAGCTTTTTAGGCACATCTATTACAACCAATTTCTAACAGAATGGCCACATCAGCCTAATTTACTGTGAAGGCCCACTAACAGATTCTTAATTTCTTATAACTTCTGTTATTAATTTTCAGATTCTATGCACATGCTACTTATACAATAGACTTATATCTCCTGAGTTTTGTACTGGGTTTTAGCTTCTCTCATTGCTTTTCCTGCTGGTTTCTTTCCTTCTGTTTGGTAATGAGTCCTACAATCCTAATTTGTCAATAATTTTGTGAAGGTAGCTTCGTTGGAATCGTATGAAGATTAAAGGAGATATAAGTGTTTACTCATTACTGAGGAAACTTAGAAGTGGGTTCCAAATGTTATCAATTATCAAATGGGTTTCCGCTTATGGTTCACATATGTCGGTGGCAAGTCTTGTGGGTATTGCTGGCTTGCTCTTGGCTGTGAGGGATGGCAGAATGGGAAATTTCATGTTGCTTTCAGATAAGAGTACCTCCTCAGAGAAGCTATATTTTGTCCCTGGCTTGCGAAATTTAGGCAATAATTGTTTCCTTAACGTAGTTTTACAGGTAAAATGATAAGTATGGTCTTTTGAGATTTCCATGTTATTCTTAGTTTGAGCAGTTTTGGTAATGTATGACACCGTCACTGCATACTACAACTGTAAGTAACTTGCCCTTGTTCATTTGTTAATGTCACCCTTCAGTCTCTTGCTAGCTGTTTGAGTTTTCGGCATTTCCTGGAAGAGGTTGAGAACTTGCAGTTGTCATCCCCTGGAGGGCGGGTTGAGGATTTGCCTCTTTTGGTATCTTTGGCTGCTTTGTTGGAAGGTAAATGTGGACTGTATAGGTCTCTGACTCTAGGTCCATTCTCATTTAAGTTATAGCGCTGTATTTGTGATTACTCCCCAAGGAATTTAGTTGATAAAAGGGAAAAGTGGGTAATATTTCATGAGAGGAAGTCTCTGTGCACATACTTCTATCATTACAACTCCCGTACAACCAGTATGGAGACCATTACTGACTACTGGTAGGGTCTAGGGAGGTCAAGTACCCATGACATGCTGAGGCTAGTAGGGAGGTTGCACATATTCCTGTCACTGGACCAATTTAAATATGTTCCCATGATGTTTAGGCGATACAGTAGTTTGTGGTGCATTTGTTGCTTCATAGTTGGTAACTGCCTGAATGGTAAGGTAGTCCTGCTTTGGAACATAGCCTTAAAGTTACTCTTTATGTTTCTGGCTGTTTGGCATGCCATTGTTATGGTGAGAACTAAATTTCATTTTTTGCACTGGTTAACTTTTAAGCTGTGCAATAACATTAACAAGCAACTGCTACAATTCCTAAACTGAAACGCCTTGCTTTGGGCCTGGAGAGGCAAACTCTGAGGCCTTTGCTTTTGAGAAATCTGTAGTTCGGTACTTTACCCAAAATTTGATAGCAGTCTTACATGTGATACTTCTGGCAGAACTGAGCACACTTCGGGAGAGAAGCATAACTTTGAATCCACAGAAAGTGATGTCAGCCATGCAGGAGTATATCCCACAGTTCCAATTGTCAAACCAACAGGTGCATGTCTAGCTATTGTAGCGAGCTTTACCATAATATCTTGCAATATGTACATTTTCTTTATATTTATTCATTAGCATAGCGCTGCTTCTATTAAGTAACTGATGGTAGTGTCTACACGTAGGACGCAGCTGAATCATTACTACATCTTCTCTCCTGTTTAAGAGACGAATTATCAGAATCTTATATGCCAAACTGTGGTTCCTTAGCAGATGTGGCTGCACCTGCCAGTCGAATTCTTTCTCACAAGAGGATAAACCATATGAATGACACAGGAAGATGGCGGCAGCAATATCTTGGGCCTTTTGATGGGATTCTTGGAAGTTTCCTAAGCTGTCGAAGCTGTTCTTCTGAGGTTTGGGTGACATTTCCTCATATTGCATACTGCTGATGCCAATTATATGTTTTTTTTTTTTTTTCATTATTTGCTTGTTTGTTTTTGCAGATTATGATGGATTTCGGTTTCTTTCACACCTTGCCTTTGTCACTTATGGTCAATGCCAGTGCTTCCATGGTATGCGTTGACTCTACTTCTTTCATTTCCATGGTTGAAACTTCATACTCAGTATTATCTTTGTGCCTTGGAAATAGGTATTGTATCCAACTGACGATGTTTGTTATCCTTTCAAACATGTTTGTACTGCCAGCTGGATACATTTACACTAGAGATTTGCATCAAGAGTTTCCTGGCTCCTGAACATGTCGAGAACTATTCCTGCAGTCACTGTTGGCATCTTTCTGCGACTAAGTATTTGTCTTCTGTTGGAGGAAAGCAGGTATCTACTGTTATATTTTCTTGCCAGTTCCTTCTGCAATTTGTGGTGGCATGGTGCTATGCTAATTGCTTGTTGCCATTATTGGCATTGATTCCTTTTTTCTTTTTTGGTTCAGGAAGAAATCAAAAAATTGAGTTGCTGTAGTGAGGAAGATTCTTGTGATTGCAGGAATATGTCATCTCTTCACGCCTTCCCTTGGTCAAATCGCTTTTCACATACTTTTAAACAACTAAGCATTGCTCACTGTCCACAAGTATGAGTTCCCCTGCTTGTCTTTTTTCACATGTAATCGAGCTCGATATGCTTACATAAGAATTTCTATTACTAAGCTGTAGTTTTTTATGTGTATTTGCTGACGATGCTTTATTCAACAGATTCTTTGCCTTCACCTGCAGCGGACTTCAATGAATGTGTTTGGGGAGCCTGTGAAACTTCAGGTACTTGGAGTTGTGGTTGATTGTCTCTGTTAACAGGGATCTACATAACTCAATCAATCTTCTTAGTTTAACACAATTAGTCTTTGAAATTCAATGATACACATTGTAACAGAGTAGACAAGGGTGTCAATAGGGTTACTAACAATCACATAGTCGAGTCTGAAGAGGAATCGTTTTCTTTTCCATTTGGGTTATTACTTACTCCATTATAGACCAGATAAAGTCACCTCTATTATTGAAAAATTCACCTATGGCCAGATTTCTACTTTCTAGCACAAGTACTTTTATGTGAAACAAAAAGACCAAGTAAATGCAAGTTGTGGTTGCTGGTTGGGTGCCTCATGTAGCTGCTTTCCTACAATTGCAGGGCCATATTTCTTTCCCATTGATCTTGAATCTTTCACCATTTGTGAAGCATGAGGTTGGCATTCAAAAGCAGGAAATAATTAAGCAAACAAAACTAGTGCACCAGCAGAATCTGGCACCCATATCTCATCCTGGAAACATTTCCTTGCATTCAGATACAAGTAAGTGAAAGCGTCCTCTCATTTTACGGAAGAAAACATTTTTCTGAAAGTTGTTGATTGATGTACATTCTGGGAATTCATTGCAGGGATAGTCGAGGACGATGCATCACAAACTGTAGAACTTTGTTCCAAGCCGGATGAAACCTGCTCCGACACCAAATTTACAAACCCTAAAACTCAAAATGAGGTGGGCTTAACTCACACTAATTCAATGAGCTTACTTCAAAACAAAACTGAAAAACACACATTCTTTTGAACTCGGCCCTGTCCATTTTGTCGTTCCCATATTACATTTATTTCAGTTCTACGACTTGCATTCATTCAGTGCAATATACTGCGATTTAGTTGAAATGAACAAAGCATGTATAGTGATACCTGACACTTTGAGTGGAAGTTATTTGACAGACATTTCTTGAGTGATAAAGAGTACTCACAAGCGGTTCTTCATGTCTCTATAGGTTACTTGTGGTCCATTACCTTCCAAGACTTATTTGTATCAACTTGTTTCTGTTGTTGAACACTTTGGAAGAGCCGGGAGTGGTCATTACACAGTTTATAGAGGAGTGAGAACTCAAATGGAAGAAGGTGATTGCGATGGTGGAACCAATATTCCTCCTCTGCAATGGTTTCATATTTCAGATTCATCAGTACACAACGCTACTGAAGAAGATGTTCTTGGTGCAGAGGCCAGCCTGCTCTTTTACGAAAGAATTTGAGCTTATCGATTCAGCTAGTATTGGGATGCCTCGAGTCATTTAAGCTTTGGAATGCCAGGGTAAATATCGTTTTCTTAGCTGTCTAGTGCTCTTTTTGGGGCACATATTTCTCTTCTATTTCTGATATATTGCCTTTGTGTTGTTTCTATTTCCAACTACAGCAGCCTGAAGGTCATTACCTCTGATCTGAGGAAATTGGAAGAACTTGCAGCCTGTGTATATACAGTTTCTTATGGATGTTTCTGGTGACAAAGGTACGATATAAAGAGTGATTTTTTTTGGAGATAACCGGATTGAAAATTAGTATTCTAATCTAGTTGTCACATTGTAACTTGCACTCAAATTTAAGATTTAGCTTGTATACTCCGCTTTGTTATAGGAACACAAATACAATTTTTTAGTATTATACTTAGAAATGCCAATTTTTTTTGTTTTTTTTAGCAGACTTCTCAAAAAGAAAGTTATGTAACATACTAATTCAGTAAGGGGTAGTACAATACTAGATGAAATTTGCATTCAAATTGCCCAAAATGTGCTCTCTCTCATCTCTCTCTCTCTCTCTCTCNTATGTCATATAGTGCTAAAGGAGATAATGCTGACAGGTCTAACTTTCCATTTGTTCCATTTGTTCTTGACATCATCTAGGCTTACCTTGCATGGTCAGCCTTTGAAGCATGGCATCCGTGGAAATATATCACACCACAATGTTATCTGTAAAATAATTGCAAAAACTTATATAGAGCGGTCTCTCAAATTACACTATATGAAATCAGTTCTATCTTTTTTTAAATAATAAGTGACACTTTTTGAATAATAACTTATGTTTTTAAATTGATATGTGATACTTTTGACTTCCTTATGGAAACCATCTCATAAAAACCGACAGTTACGATATTATTGTACAAACTGACCATACTTGGAAGTGTTAGAATTATCTTCATTTTCACTGTGTCATTTTCAAGTACTAGCAAGGTCGTGGACACGGCCTATTTATGCAAAGGTGGCCCATACAAGCACGTAGTATCGGTATCTAACAGCAAATGTGAACCCAAGTGCATGAGTAACGTCCAAATGAAATTTTGGGTCCAAGGTGTTGAGTTTGATGAATAAAGAGCGTGCATATGTTTGCTCTAGTGACTTACATGCTTTAATTTTTTTATCGACTCGTAAATTATTTAAGACTGTATATTAGGAGGTGCTTTTTAGCGATATTTAAAGAACCTTGTTAATAATTAAAAAAAAAACGTTGATAATAATCAAATAGTAGGTCATGTAAGAGGTGACTATACCAAACAAAAATTGTAAAGCGTGATCCAACCCAATCAATAGTCATCTTAATGAGGATTCTCTCCATTACCCCTATTTCCCTCACGCAGTACCTCTCTACAAGATTGCCATACATACTATAATAATTTAAAGTAAATAGAAAGAAGTTAAACAAATCTTGTGTCAAATGAAAATAATAAGACGTGTTTTTGCCTATCTCTAACTTCAAGCTCCAGCTGTTTTTAATGGTTAAATACTTAAATTTGTGTTATGCATCTTTCAAACTGAACAACGAACAAGGATAACCAACCATAAGCCAAATAGCAATGAAATATTCCACTCTAATTAGAGCACACTTTAGAAAAATACAATTTTACATGGTAATAAATTCGATTAAGCTCCCTAAATGTTTTATAATCATTTGAGATCATGTGATCGTTTGGTTGCAATTCCAGAACATGATGGGAAGTGCAAATTCCTAGGAAATGCAAGAATAGAGAGTCGTTTGTTTGACAAAAATTTGGTGAAATGTGGGAAGTAAAACTTCCTAGAAATTTTCGAATTTAATTCATTATATGAATTGATATTTCCTGTAAAATCTCATTTCTACACTAACGAAATGTGCACCATATTATAACAACAAAAATGGATGAAGAAAAACAAGTGACTACTAAGGAGATACATTACCTTGAATACATGAAAATTAACACATACTATAGTTTATGAGACATTTCATAATAATAGGATCACACACATTCTTAAGTAACACATAATTAAAACATTACATTACACCCCCTCAAAAAAAAACATTACATTACACATTTCTTAGATAAAACGGACAATACAAGACAAATTCTCCATAATTTCTATATCATTACTTGGGCCTTTGTATCTCGTACTTTTCTTCTTCCAATGAGGAGAAATATGCAACAACTATTACTTATTTTTTGGAGCAAAAGTAAAAGACAAACACACATTTATTTAGAATAATAAAAATATAAACTAGTCACAATTTAATTAATACACACACAAACATTAAACATATTCATTTTTTTTTTAAATCATAATTAATGATGAATTGGAGGCTTCCTTTTGACTGGGGTGTAATCAACCACATCAAAGCCTTCACCATTTGGTATCCCATCATCAATGCTAGGCATAGGCATACTTTGGTCATCAAAGTTTCCTGGAGCTTCTTTGCTTCCCATTGCCATATTCCTTGCAGCTATAAATTAAATTAATAGGGGAAAAAATTAGGATCAATATACAAATTAATAGTAATCTTAAGCAAAATCTCTAAATTAATTATGCTAATTCCTAAGTGCTTCTTAGCTCGCATTTGACCTCAAATTGAAATAATAATAAGGATATTTTCGTAAGGGCAAATTGGTCTTAAAATCCCATAAATTGGTCGGAAAATTGAACAAGTGGGGTTGGTCATGGCCAAAGTAACTTATAAGGGGGATTCCCAAAAAAAATAAAATATAAGGGGTTTTGTATAGAAAGTGTATTATATAAGGGAGGTTTCTCGAAAAAAACTCTAATTTTTTTTTAACAATAACAATGATAGAGAAAATAATTTATTTATACGATTCTTTTTCTCATACTACTATCTATTGTATAAGGTTAATACACACATCAAGTTTCCTAGTTCTATAACTGATTAATAATGCAATTAGATTAAAACAACAATAATCGAAAATAGTTGAATTGAAAATTGAGACTAGTAATCAACGATGGTGGTTTTGAATGCATAATAATGCTGCACTAGAATCCTAAAATAACATATATGATACAACAAAAGTTAGTTATAACGACAGATAAAATAATACCGAGCAGTAATAAATAGTCACCTATAAAAGTAGGAGAGCTAATAAGGCAAAACAAGAGGAGGGCCACGATCATGAAATGCTTGTAAGTTGCCATAGCCGTTTTTTTGCTTTAAGATAAGTAGATATATAGGTTGAATGTTCTTAATAATATTGTGCACTTCACATTTAAATTAATTGCTCGTCATTGTTAGCTTTATATAGAAGAGAGATGAATGAATTAATTTGTACTAGATAGCCATGCATTTGTGGTGAATCTGATAGCTACGTAGATATATCATTTCTACTATTGACATTTTTGTTACGTTATATATTGGGCACATAATTTTGATCGAAATATATAGTAACTTCCATGCATTGAGACATCGTTATCATTCACATATTGCTTGAACGTACAATATGTGATATATTATTGTGATCAATTTTGTGTTTTTTGTGATATTGATATTGACATTTTTGTGGTTTGATGAAAATTTATTGATTATTAGGTTTCTATTATTGATATATATTGTACCCGTAGATTAATAAATATGCTAAAATGAGGAGGTATAAACTACGTATATGTGAGTATATTAGAATTACACATATGTGTTGTCCCATATTTGAATATTATTTGGGAATTGCCTTAGTTTTAAGATGAAATGTTGGTTGGTTTATGTGCACTCTATATCACCTCTTTGTGTGGATCTTACATAGGCTCATGGAAGAATAGGTATTCGGTAAGTGGATTTTAAGGTTTTTTTTTTTTATTGGGTATTTTCGGCATGTTTGGCAAAGTCCAACAATCAAACAAGTGTTTGATACAGTTTTTGAGATTGGCTTGTTTAGTATGCCCTTTTTAAAAATATTTTACAAGTTATTACCAGCTGATAAAGCCCAACTAATATTACCAAATGCTTATTATAAAGAGCCATGATTACCTATCAAACAAGCACATTGTTTGCTTAATTATGAGAGACCCTATAAGTCAAATAAACTAGAAAAAAATTTGAAATCTGCACAAAACAATATCAACTGATTACAGTTTCAAGACCTAAATTTTCCTTTTTATGTGCGTTCAAGATCTGAATTTTTTTTTTTTTTTCTGTGAAATCTACCGTTACAAAAGGTGGCGGAATATCCTTCAATTATATCCCAAAATACAAATCCTGGTATTTTTATAAACGATATATAATTATAGTAGTAAACCCAAAATACACACATCACAAATACATATAAGTGGAGTATCACATAATCAGCTGGGAACTTGTACATTTATCTTCTCAAACTATTAGTCGCCTCGGGAGCTCCACTTAAGGGTAAAGGGTTGGCCAAGGATCTCTTTCTATTCACAAGGGTTGGGAATCGAACTACCGACCACTTAGTTAAAGGACGAAGTGAGTGAACTACCACTACGCCAAGACCAACTTGATTTTGCTGTTTGTTAATTTTGGTTAGAAAGAGGAATCAAACGAAGTTACATGAAAAGGAAAGTGTACATGGCAAATGTCATGGAAAAGGGAACTTGTCCTTTTACCCACTACCGCCACATAACAACACACTATCACATCTATAGTCACCTCTGCGTAATGGTGGTTGGAAAGAGTCGAGTAATGCCAATTTGATGTACTCTAGATTCTTCAGGCAAAAATGAAATAAAAATTCAATTGAAATATTCTATCAAAAAAAAAAAAAATAAAATTATACAATTGAAATAACTAGAGTGATCCTCTAAAAAGATACTAGTAACCAAACCAAGCAAGGAAGATAAAATTTAAATTAAAAAAAAAAATATGCAAAAAAAATTATATACGAAACTCATATATAAAAATATATATCCCTTAGATAGCACGAATACAAACTAATTTAATTAGGATGAACATCAGAGTAACCGATAATTGTCGTCTTTTACTCATCAAACTCTATTTTTGTGGGTACAAATTAAACATATTGATTTTCCACCCTTTCCCCCTTTCTTCTTATAGCTCACTGAGAATGTATATATAGGTTAATAGGAATCAAACCCTTAGATACCTCACTGTCGGAGAATAATACTTTTAAGCATCGTAGCATATATATCTTGACACCAATAATTGTGCACATTGTAAGTTTATAACTATGAAATTTTACTAACTTACAAACACAGTATACTCTAATGCATACAATACACAAAAGAACTGTAATTTTAACCTAACCCTACATAATCCCATGAAAGCAAGTTTACACACAACAAATATTAGTGTTGCATATCGAAGTGATGTGTAAAAGCTACTAGCACTCATAAGGACGACAAAGAGAACAACAAAATTAGCCTCTCAAAACCATGACCCCATTCAATCATTAATTTTTTACTATTGATACATGATAATAATGTTTATCATAAAGACAAAATTGTAATTTCAATGGTGTTTACACTATAACTATTTACATATACTGATCTTTTTATGTGGAGTACAATATATTCCTGATTTAATAATTAATAAGTAGATTTCTTGACCAAGTTATTGATTAATATTGTACTTGCGACTTCATTTTTGGTTTATTTATTAATTAAAGGTCGATGAAATAAGATGTTGATGATGGAACGAAGAATGATGATACGTATTAATTAATTAAGAGTGTTGTACATTTTTTGGTTCATATCAAGGGTATCCATCGTCGATAATAGTGACTATTCCTCGCGTTAAGAGTGTTGTACTTATAATTCATGTAAGACGTGGATTGGAATTATTATCACATTATAATTGCTAAAGAACAAAATAGTTATGTATTGGGTAGATGAAAGGAATAATCTAATTAAGTAATCTTTCATTTTTTGGCATCCATGCAGTATTAGCTAGTGCTTGTTATAAGCAGATAATTTTTCAAAATCCACCTCTATAAAATTAAGGGCTTTTTGGTTGGTTTCTAAACTGGTTTAGGATGATTTAGCTTTGATGTTAATGCAAGTGGCTCGTTTACTTAGAAGTAAATAGTTTTTATAAGTAGACATGGAAAAAAAAAGAAAATAGAAAATAGAGAAGTGATATGACATTAATCGATTGTATAAGTCGATATCATCACAATTGGTTTTGAAGCCCAATTCAACCAATGTAATTATACTTAAATAATTAAAAGTATTGAAGCTTACAATCAAAATAAAACAGCAAGCTTATGAGTAACTATGAGGTGTGTATGTACAACATAGTGCTCATTACATTACATATTAATCATTATAATTACACCCAAGTATACACCACAAAAGTCTTGAAAGAACTTGATCATCATAATCAAATTACCCCTTTAAATGATTTACTCTGAAACAAACTTTTTTAAAGGTGTAAATGACACCTCTTTAAAGTTAGTACTCACCTATGGACCAAGTCTATTTCATTGCGATGTTTTTTTCCATCCATCGCCTAATAGGGGTAAGGGTATGCCACGGTTCTAAACCAGTCGCCTATGCCCATTGATCATTTGCATTCCTTGCACATAAGACGGTTGAAAATCGTCGCATAAGGCCCATTATCCACTAGTGTCTCTTACAAGACGGCCTCATACATGAGCCTAAAATTTGGAGAAAGAAAAAGAAGTTAGTAAGTACCGCTTTTTTTCTTCACCAAAGTAACATGTCTCATGTATAAGGTCGCATAAGTTTTTGTGTTTAATGAATATCTCTTTTGCAACTTGGAAAAGGGGTCTAGAATATGTCTTAGCATTGTGAAAGGATATGTAATTTTTCTAGAAGACCGCAAGGCAGCATGCCTTAATTTTTAATTTTTTTTTAAAATTTTTGTAGTTTCTGGCAAAATGATGAGTTGTATCTGTAATGATATCTGGTTGTATTTTGTCGATCATGGGTTGTATTTGGGCAAACCCAACTATATAAAAATGTAATATTACGTAGTTTCGCTCTAAATACTACATGTCATTGATACTTGTGTAAATCATACTTTTTTTTTTCGCAGAAATACTACCAACCATCGACAAATATAACTAGATATCATTACAATTACAACTCAATCAAGACACGCTGCCTTGCGGTATTCTAGCGGTGCTGGAGGATTTGTAAGTAGGCCTCGTACATTTCGGGCTGTCAAGAATTGTTCACTACCAGGAAGCAACAACCCTATAATCTATCATAACTGTGGGGCACCAACCTAGATGTCGGTTTACAGTAGGCCCATCAACTCTGTAGTCCTCAACCCATATAAATCATTTTGAATGCGGACACATTGCATCTAATCTTCATGAAGCAAACTTTCATGCACCAAACGCGGTGTAAGATAATAAGTGAGATTTTGATAAAGATTATGTTGTTAATTATGGCTACATGAGCTGAATAGTTTCTTAATTAGACCATATTAGAGGTGGAAATATGAGGTTAATCAAGATTTAGGGTTAACAACCGACATTAAGCAAACACCATTCACATCCAAAGTAAGGCCACCCTCAAATTGTACTAAGGAGTTCACATGGGGTTGCATTGCATATTTGCATGAATTATTATTAGGTTCATTTTTGAAGGTGATTAAGAAACTTTGTCCCCTATTTGCATGGCCTAATATGAAGAACATATAATTGATGTATGATAGCAACTCATATGAATGATTCGGTGATTGTGATATTAGTACTTAGTCCTTTTGGAAAAAATAATAATTATGTGTTTATTGTATTATGACCGTTCAATGTATAAATGAGATTTTTTTTTTTTTTTTTTTTTGGTACGAATATAAATGAGAGTTTGTATAAATACTTGACACACAATTGCTTTCATCAAGATTAGTAGCACCCCTCACCTTTTGGAAAAGCTTGACAAGGAATTATAATATAATCACATGCTAAAGAAAGCTATACTAAGGTAAAATATTCAAATCCTACTCTCTTACTTTATTGAAAAATTATATAGATCTAGAACTCCATTTTGGGTATTTAGAAATCAATAAGACCCCCCTGAAACATTGGGAAAAAAGATCCTCTTAATTTCGTGTCTATGCATTCCATATTGCTTCAATAGACCATGAAATCGCATCAAAGTAGTCCAATTATACATCTACAATAAGATGCATTATCCACCTCCAAGGTATTGTGGAAAGAGATTCTTGGCCACCCTTTACCCTTAAGTGGAGCTCGGGCGAGGGGATTAGTCACTGCTGTCGGCGTTGGATACCCTGATTAAAACCAAAAATATATAACTTTTTAGTGTTTAATTATTAAACAAAGTTGTTTTCTCCCTTGATATGATTACCCATCGTATTATTTTATTATTATATTTTATTTTAGAAGAGTAATAAGTGATGATAATAATTGAACCCTTAATCTCACGGTTGAGTACCTTTTAACCTCACGGTTGGGGTGGTTGTTAGTTGCCAATTTTTGGTTTTGAAAAATTTTCAACTCTTTGTAAAATAGTTATTTAAATTTGAAATTTTTTGTGTTTATAATTCTCTGCTTAATTTTCAAAACTGACAATAAAAAACTGAAACCCACTTGTGGCTTTTATAAAAATCGATTTTTAATTTTTTAATTTACTGACAATCATTCCAAATAAGGCATTGAAAATTAATATCTAACAACCATCTTAAACAGGGCCTAAAACTTGATAAAAGTTGGGCCAAACGACCCCTTAATAAATTGAATTATGCTCTAAAAATTTTGAACCAGGGAGCAGGGGTTAACCGGGTCAACCCGGGCGGGGAAACAAAAGGGTAAACTCCGGTTTAGGGGTTTTATTCGTTTTGGTGAGGTTATCTTTCTTCTTCTTTCTCGCGCTCTCTATTTTCGTCGAGCTAGGGTTTTAGCAGCAAAGCTACCATTTTCCAGTACAGAGAAGAAGAGAGAGAAACAAAGAAGCAGCAACAATGGCGAGCACCAAAGTTCAGCGGATTATGACCCAACCTATCGTAAGTACTCGCTTTCGATTTGATTTTCTGTCATATTTTTCACTATTTTTGCTTCTTGCTGTTTCACTGATGTGCTTGTTGCTTGTGGATTTGGCGCCATCGCTGTTGAATTTTCTTGGATTTTGAATACTCCAGAACCTGATCTTCAGGTTTCTTCAAAGTGTAAGTTTTTCTTGATCGATCGACTCACATACAGAGATATAGATTCATACTTTTAATTTTAACTATGTGCCCTAAATTTCTCTCCCTTTTTCGTTCTAATTTATGCAGAAAGCTCGCATTCAGATTTGGTTGTTTGAGCAGAAGGATCTAAGGATCGAGGGCCGTATCATTGTAAGTAAATTCTTAAAAATTGAGTTGGATTTCAGTTACTTTATCATGTATATTCCATAAATTAAGCACTTTAAACTGTGAAATTTTTGATGATGAGGTTGTGATACTGTTCTCGATTCAATATAGTGGCTTATCATCGGGTAGGTTAAGCTTCAGTGAAAATTATGAACTATTCCATCGTAGTTCTCTCTGTCTCTCTTCTGTTGTGCTTTTATGTACTTTTTGGTTGGAAACGAGAGTAGAGAGTTTTAACGCTGTATTGCTTAAAGTTTGGAACAACCTACCATTTGCCAGTAATTTAATTAAATTGTTCTAGTGATGATATATCTATGACTAATGTTTTTACTTACCTGGAGAGGGGGTAGTTAGGTGGGTGCATGATAAGGTTGTAAGCTGTGTCCGCAGATTTTGTCATAGTGTTGGGTAATATCCCTTTTCTACCTTAGTTTTTGAGAACAATAGTCATTTACTTTTCTCAGTAAAAATTTGCTCGCTTAATCCAGCAGAAGTTTAGGAAGGAGAAAGGCTTGTTGATATATACTAGATTACAAACATATGCAACTATTTACACTAAAAGTTGTTGCTTCATGTGCTTATCGGTGGAAGAAATCATGAAAATCTGGCTGGTGTGGAAGTTTTGTTTAGTTGTTTGTGCATGTACCCTAGGTGTATATGAAGGGAATGCCATGATTGGTATCTAGTGCTGGGTTTCCTCCATTGTGCGTTTTTCCTGACAGTGACAAAATGAAATAGTTGAGGAAAGAAGGGTTGTATCATGTGCGTCGCTTACTAAATGACCGAGGCCTAAATGATCTCTGATTGCTATGTTTCTACTCTGATATACATATCTCATGGTGATGCTAAACTATATCTGTTGAACTTGGTTGGGAATCTTCAGTTAGATGAGCAACATTACTCTAAAAAATTAGAACTGATCATTTGTGTCAGGACAAAGTGGATTTGGATCCTGCAGAAAATAGGGAGAACACACTACATTTAGTGGCAGGGATAAGGGTTACTACATCTGGACCACCCTAGACTTGGGTTTTGTACATCTAAACCTCCCGGTATTTTAGAAAGCGCGAGGCATAATGAGGCGATAGAGGTCCATGGACCCTAGTCCGCGTCTCAGTGAAGTGAGGCGCATTGCCCCATAATTGAAATACTCTATAAAGTAAGCAAGTTTCTTCATTATAATGTACCCAGCATACTTTGTGCCTCTAGTGTTTCTCAAGTGAAGTTGTGGTTTAACCTCCCTAGACATGACTAAGGTGGTTGTAGTTGTGGTTGAGGTTATGCTTATGTTTATGGTTATGCTTGTAGTTTAGTGGTCAGTTTACGACATTGACATGATGATTTATGATTTAAGATATTTGGAAGTTTTTATTTGAATATTTTTGTACAGTTGTTTCGATTCTTCTGATTTAATCTCTTCCACTCTACCTTCCCCTGTCAGGTTAGTGGACAAAACCAAGATTAAATTAACTTTTGGCAGGTTTTGAATTCCATACACAACGTTTGATTTATCTAATCAAATATATCATTATACCTTTGTAGAGAGTAAATAGCAACACACAAACTTAAAGAGAAAGTAAATAGGATGTCTGTTTCGCATGGATCAGAAACAGTGAGGTAATGTTTACCTAGTTTAGTTGGTATTTGTTCTGCAGGTTGTGCAGTTAAAAGTCCCATCTCTATCGTCTGAGTGCATNAAAGGAAAAAAAGAAAAGGAAAAAGTGAGGCAAAAAGCCATCTGAATAACTGAGGACCACTTTGTTTTGAGTATAATGTGTTGATTTGAATTTTGAGGCTGGTTCATATGGGTTAGGAATTTGAATTAGGCATTGACCTGACATAGCATATGTCGAGTATGACATTGTTATGAGGTTGGTAAATAAGGCTTCTTAGCAATAGTTGGTTATCTTAAGCTGTTGTGTGGAGATTGCTTTACATTGCAACCGTGAATATATGAATTGAATGTAGTTTTCGTAGCAAAGTATTTCACGTTTGCACTAGAATAGTTGCATGACTTGCATCTGATAGGTGACATTTGACTTTGACACTGTTTTGCTCCACTTGCTTCTATGTTGGTGTATCTTTTGTTGCACACATCTTTCTCGTGTCTAGCTGTGTAACATCTTCTGATTCTTGATTTCTTCTCTAGGGCTTTGATGAGTACATGAACTTGGTTTTGGATGATGCTGAAGAGGTTAGCATCAAAAAGAAGACCAGAAAGTCACTAGGGAGGATCCTCTTGAAAGGAGACAATATTACTCTGATGATGAATACGTAAGTGAATTGCATCTCTCGTCTCACTTTTTGCCCAGTATTTAGTTCCCAAATAATTTTGACCTGCCATTCAAAGAAAGCACCTTTTGCTCTTCGTTTCTACTCTTTCTCCTAGATCCTCATCTGTAAGCTGACTATTTCCTTTGTACATGTTACTGTGCAGGGGTAGATGAGGCCCGGTGATGCACTTCACTTGTCCAGCAGTATCATTGGACGAAAGCAACTGCGATTACCCCACCATTGTAGAAGCTGCCTGTGTGAAAAACGAAAAACTTGGTTTTATTGTAATATCTTCTCCGAGCTTAACCCTCCTCCGATTGTAGTTAATATAGTTTTGTTGATTACCAAGTAGCGGATTGACAGATTTCTCTCATTCGGTATACTATCTTATGTTCGAGTATGCTAACATTCTTGTTTGTCAATTTAGTCACCAGATGTGTCATGACAAGATAGTGTGATACCTAGCAATCTCACATTACTCTTGTTTATAGTTCCCCGAGTCATAACAACAATAGGCAATAGAGCGTCTAGCAAAGCCTGAGCTTCTTATGCTTGAAACTAGGCTAATAAAGAGCACTCTCGAACCTCGGAGTTTGTGAAGCCTGAGAATGTCAAGCTTGGGCTCAAGTCATTTCTGCACAGCATTTGATTGCAGCAGTCACAAGCCCAAGCTTAGCGCGATATACATCCTATCCTACTTGGCTCTGGGTTTGTTGCGATTGAGCTTGAGTTGAGCTTTGATTGGTACCCCAAACTCTTTGCAAGCACAAATATTGAAGTTTACAGATGAAATAGGTTAGGTCCACATTTTCCCTAGTATGTACTTCACTGATTGGGGCGTGTTCCATGTAAGGATGTCAATGGATTCGGGTATACCTGATCAAAAAATGCCTGACCCGCCCGCTTTTGGGACGGGTTCGGGTTGAGAAAATTGGCGGGTAGGCCCGACCCGAACGAAAATTGGGATGGGTTTGGGTTGGAGTCATGGCCCGATTTTAGGCCCGGCCCGACCTGAAAATTTTCTGTGCGACAATGCTTATCAGATTAGTCTAACATTATTATTATTTTGATAGGATAGTCTAACATTATTTTGGGGAAAAAAAAATATAAAAATAAGCAAAGTTAAAAGTGGCTTCACTGCCACTGCTGTATACTCGCATTTCTCTTACCTCTCTCTGCCTGCCACT
>BSSO01003024.1:0-17553 GCA_030267885.1 Mesembryanthemum crystallinum
AAAACAGAGAGAGTAGTAAATATAATGGTTTTAATGTTCCTATAGGCTTAGTTTCACATCAATTTTGTACCATATAATTTTAATTAATGAAATACCTCATACGGTATGTCCGAAACAAAGGTCCAATATGGACTTTTATTTTATCCCACAACAATAGTCGCATTGAGTAATACGCATGTATGTATACTTGCACACCTAAATTTATCTCAAACCTTAATAAGTACTATTTATGTCCAAAGTCAATATTGGTCCTTAAATCTGGGGTAGAGGAAGTGTTATTTTTTGGCATTAGAATCCCTTAAATAACTTAATTTATTATAATCATATGCAAACAACTGCTTTATAAAATTAGTGCTAATGTTGCATAAATTTGAATCTTTCCAAACCTCGTCCTTGTTGAGTTCCTTCCTTGATTGTTGTCGATGTTGGAAAAGAAGTAAATCAAGTAATGATGTTAAGTCGTCATTAAAAATTCTGCAGTATTTTCAGTACTTGAAAAATATGATGAGAAACATTAAATTATTTTTGAGAATATGTTTTATGACTTCTTGCATGAAATAGCAATTATATTGAAAAAACTTTAACCATTTTGTATTTTCCATTTTCATGGTCAAGTTGAACTTTGTATAAAAGTCTAAAACTTACCTTCTTTAACAACTAAACAATAACTGAATAACAGTTTTATAACTTCACATCAAATTATAGTCCTTGTAAGTATTTTATGTTTTCTTAACAACCAATTATAGTACTTATTTTGGAACACATTAAATTAAGCTGTAATGCTAATGTGAAAAGCTTATATTCTACTGTTAAGAACATATATTTTTGAGAAGGTAAATGAGAAATGTTTACCAAAATAAGTGTTTGTCTATTTTCAACTTGACTGAATTGATTAAACAATATTATGTGAGCATAAGTAAATTGCAAAAACTGAACTAAACAGTAGTAATCAAGCTTAGGTTATATTTGGCAAAATTAGCTGTAACTGTTACTTCAAATTTTATTTGGTAGTTGAGAGGAAAAAAGAAAAAACAAATTACAATTTTCAAGCATTAAAAAGCGAGTTATCAATTCCCAGCAAACCCCGGGTGATAAACTTGCAAACAGGCTCAGCAAACAGTGAGAATTGAACTCATTACCTCCGTCATGAAATTCAACCCCACGACCAACTCAACTACCCACCTAGACTATACCCACTCATACGACAAAGGTTGAATTTGTTATTCTCCTGGACCGCACGGGAATATACCTAGGAGAGAGACCTCACTCGTGCGGTGCGGCGAACCCCCTGACACGCATCCACACTCTCTCTCTCATCGCCTCATTGGCACGTACCCTCCACGCTCTCAACCCGCGAGTGACCCAAACCCCAACCCCCGCGTGTATTAAATACCCAGAGAGCCGTCCTGTTTTTAGGTTAAACTTAAAACCGGCTGAAGAGAGAGAAAATCTAGAGAGAGAAACAGGAGAGAGAAACCGCCGACCCGTCTCGTCATCTCTCTCTATCTCTTCTTCGCTCATTCATTTTCGTTTTCATTTTTCCAGAAACTCAAACAAACCTTGCCAAACACAACTTTCTCTCTCCTCAAAAACGATGAGTGAGAACAACAACACCAACACCAAGGATCAGTTCGATATGGCTGATCTCGCCGCCAATCTCCCCGCCGCTGCCGCCGGTACTTCAATTTCTTCCCCCAATTTTTGGAATTTTTTTGATTTTTTTTTTTAGTTTGTTTGTTTTCTGTTTTACCTATTTTGAATTTTTTGATTTGGTGTTGTGTGTAGCTCTAAGTGCCGAGGATAGGGCTGGGCTTGTCAATGCGCTCAAGGTTTGGTTTTTCGTCGGATTCGTTTAATTTTGAGGTTTAGGGTTTTTGATTTTTAGGTTGGATTTTTGGTTTATGTTTCTGGGTTGTTTTTGTTTTGGCAGAATAAGCTGCAGCATCTGGCGGGGCAGCATTCGGATATACTCGAATCCCTAACGCCCAATGTTCGGAAGCGTGTCGAGGTTCTTCGTGAAATTCAGGTTTGATTTTGTCTCGTCTTTGAATGTTTTGTTGTCTGTGAATTTTTGGTAGTTAGTTGGTTGGTTGATGTGATGATTTTTAGTATGCTTGTCACTTTGAATTGGCAATGATACTGGCTTTTATGAATGTGGTCCTATGTGGGTGAATATTGTGAAATTCATACACTTGGGTTAGTTTCATGGGGCAGCTGGCAATTGACATTTCTAGTCATCAAGTTCGAACGAAGGAACTTCTCGGTTCTGATTTTAGTGTGGTAGGTTGTCATTTTTTGTCCAGAAATAGTATTTTTGCTGAAGAGATTGGTGGATTTTGCTGCTAAGATTTGTGTTACCGAATTTTGGGCAGTTCTCTTGGGATTTATATTCTTTTCAGTTCAAGGCTGAAACTTTTCAAAATTTGTAATTGTTTTACTTCTTTTTTCTCTTGCAACACTTTCAGATAATTTCGATGGTTTAGTGTGTTTGATCACGTTATTGATTAGTGGGTTCTATAAAGAGGTGTACTTTGCATTTCAGGTTGTTATACTTTTTTCTTATTGAATAGATGCATAGAAATCGCAGGACAGTCATGACCTGATACTTACATTTCACTGCTTCAAAATTTTCATCTTCCTCATTAGTGTATTTGGCATTCATGGTAGGAGCTTTATTTGTTGACCAGGAGTCTGACCTCTCTGCCATTTGTGAGAGCTAGCTTTACAGGATCGTGTTTGATACTTTGCTGTTGATTTGCTTTTACTATTGAAAACTGAAGACTTATTATTTACTGCAAGGAAATTATTGCTAATTAAGTGTGTTAAAGCTGTCTGATTGACAACAATCTAAGACTCGGTATGGGTGAAATAATAAGTGAAAGTAGCTTAACATGAAACTATGAGAGCTGATGTCGCATGAAGGAGAGATGGATAAAGGACATAGTTTGGCTCATGACTTTTTTGGTAACAACACATGTGCTACTGTCTTGTGGCTTCATATTGAGTTAATGGTGCTGATTGGCAACCCCCTGGTGCTTAAAAAAAAAAAAAAAAAATAATTGTATATTTGCAAGGTAGTTAGTTGCCTTCCCTTATGAGTTTTACCTGAACTGTTGTGGTTTTTTACATGAAGAGTAAACCATGGGAACAGTACCACTGGTGTCATTTGATTTGGATAGCTTGCGACGCTTGAGTCATTGCTAGTTCCTTGTCATAATCATCAGACTTGCATTAAGTTAGTGTCAAGTGTTTTAACCAACACTGGTGAAATTATTTGACTAGTTTGAGGGTAGTGGATAAATTGTATCTTTGTAATGTCTCTTAACATTTGGTTGCTATAGATGCCATCTTGATAGTATTCTTATCACTGTTATATGGTTCAGTTGGTGGTATTTGGCCAGTGTATGTAATGTTGAGATGATAGTGAGACGTTTTTCTGTGATTTATCCCATTTCCCTAGTTTCTTTTTTTAATGTAATTGTTGGTATGATCTTATTTTGGTAGTATTTTAATATTTTTGACTAAGGTAACGTGAGACATTTGCATTATCAGTGAAGTATCCCGACATTTCAATAACATCTCAGAGGTGTACCCTAAGGTTCAATAGAACTTTTACGAGGCATATTTAGACAATTTTTGATCATCGAAAAGTGAGGTGTCCACCATTTTTAGATTGATTAATACCACACACCACTGTCAATCATATATCAGACAGTATGATTGGTCATATAACTTTGGTTGTCCCTTCATCTAATATTGGACTAACATGTCACTTTATGTTGACCTGATTGTCACAGTTCACAATAGTTATTCTAAACTCTAGGGTTTCTTTTAGATATTATTAAAATGCCGGGTACCTCTCCGATATTCATCATATCTCAGGGCACCATACCTCACTGATATTTTTGTTGGAGTCCTCTTTATATGTATTAGCCAACAATTTCTACAAGTACTACAACTATTCAGCTTTGTGTAGTCTTTTTTTTTTCCCCTTTGAAGAATAACTTTAGCGTGGAGGTAAATGTGCCGAGTCTGAATGCACGCATGTTACTCGGTTATGCTGGCCTTGAGTCATTTTGTATATGTTTTGCTTTGAAGTGTTAGCATCCTGCATCCATCCTTCATCTTTGCTTTTCACTTCTTAGATGTGCTCACTTGAGCCTCTGGTTTCTTGATATATGATATTTTTGATAATTTAGTTCAGAATTAAGCCATTCCCTTTTTTTTTTTTTCACAGGGCCAACATGATGAACTTGAGGCAAAGTTTTTTGAAGAGAGGGCTGCTCTTGAAGCGAAGTATCAGAAGCTCTATGAACCACTCTATTCAAAGGTATGTATGGCCAAAGACACAGAGTTAGAGAACTAGATTACTATTTTCCTATTTCTGGTTCAGTGGGTGCTTTTTGAATGTTTTGGTTTGAGGATTGTGGCTTGTTTTCGTTGCAATTACAGAGATATGAAATTGTGAATGGGGTAGTCGAAGTTGAAGGAGTTGCAAATGAGACTAATACAGAGGAAGGAGAGGAGAAAGAGCCAGAAGGTACCTTAGCATTTGTCAAGATCACTTTCCATGCGACTATTGAATGATGTTCAAATGTATGCAAAACATATGGTGTTCAAACTTAACATGGAACATTCAATTTACTTTTGTGTCCTCGGTGCAGAGAAAGGTGTACCTAACTTTTGGCTTACTGCAATGAAGAGCCATGAAGTTTTGGCTGAGGAGGTAAAACACTATTAGCTATATTACTGGTTTATATGACTCAGTTGTAAAGAATCGAATCAGAAATTTTATATGCTATTGGTTTTCAGATTACAGAGCGTGATGAAGGAGCTCTCAAGTATCTGAAAGATATCAAATGGGCTAGGATTGATGATCCAAAGGGCTTCAAGCTTGAGTTCTTCTTTGACACAAATCCTTATTTCAAAAATTCGGTCCTTACTAAAACTTACCACATGATCGACGAGGATGAACCTATTTTGGAGAAGGCTATAGGGTAAGCAGCTTCATAGTTGTACTTGAGTTTCTCCTTTCCTGTGGAAATCTCACTTCTGTTTTGTGTCTTTCTAGGACGGAGATTGAGTGGCATGCAGGAAAATGTTTGACGCAAAAAATTCTGAAGAAGAAGCCTAAAAAGGGATCTAAGAATGCAAAACCTATCACCAAGACAGAAAACTGCGAAAGCTTCTTCAACTTTTTCAGCCCTCCGCAGGTTCCTTCTGATGAGGATGATCTTGATGAGGATGCCGTAAGTTTTATGCATCAGTTTTTTCTGAATATTTGGTTATGCTCATACGTAATCAGGTTCACTAATTTTGAGGGATTTGACAGGCTGAGGAGCTTCAGGGGCTTATGGAGCAGGACTATGAAGTTGGGTGAGTTTCATAGAGGAACACGACTATTATAACATCATGACGTGAAAAGTTTCATGTTATCTATATTTTTTTTTTATTTTTTTTTCACTTGGTACAAATAGCTGCGTCTTGAATAGCTGCTTGATGTCTTCTCACCATGCAGTTCTGCCATTCGGGACAAAATTATCCCCCATGCTGTGTCTTGGTTTACCGGGGAGGCTGTTCAGGCGGATGAATTTGAAGATATAGATGATGATGATGAGGAAGGTGATGAAGATGACGACGAAGAGGATGAGGATGAAGATGAGGACGAAGATGAGGATGAGGATGATGACGATGACGATGATGAAGATGAAGCCGAAGTTAAAAACAGAAAGAAGGTATATAGCTACTGCTAATAAATGACACACCATCTTTTTTATTTTATTGTTTATTTTTGCGATTGCACCAACTATTTGGTCAAGCTGGGAACTGTATTCATCGCTTGAATTTTGGTTTTCTTTTTTCTGCAGACATCAGCTAGGTCCAAGGTGAGTTTATCGATCATATTCATCATGTCTTGTTATTTAGTACTAATTGATAGAGGCTAGTGTTTACTAACATGCAAGTGACTGGTGTTATTGCAGAAGGGCGGAAAGGCACATCCTGGGGTAGGTCCGGCAGGCGAGCGCCCCCCAGAATGCAAACAACAATAGTTGGTGTCGTCACGCTGGCTGGCTGAAGAAAATCGAAGGCTTCAAAGTGTGTCCACTCCCGTGTCCGTTGCTGTTGGGTGTTAAAAATGGGGCTCAATTGAGTTGCCCCTAAGAGTTTTGATCGATCGATGCAAATGCTATGATTGCTTGATTCATTTTATGGTTCTCTAGCTCTTTCTGGTGGGCTTTGTAATGTGCATGGTAGCTTGGGTCTTGAGTTTAATTTGCTCAGTTTGTTGATGTGGAAGTGAAACTTGAGTTTTAAGTATATGGTTTGTCTATATAACCTACTTGTGTTCTTTCTCTTTCTTTTTTTTTCTTCTTTTTTTTTTTCACTTCCTATAACATTTTATGAGGGGGAAGCAAAATTAGAGAGAAATCCCTCTATCATGTGCGCGATTTATGGTCATCTCAGTTGGCTTGAAAATGAAGTACGATGACATTTTGAAGGTATGTACAAATTGAAAACTGAAAATTGTGTTTTAAGTGGATTTTTCGCCAGATGACTTTTGGTTTAACACGTTTTCTTCCCATCCCTACTTGACTTTAGGCTTTCAGTTTAATTTTGAAAAATTAAGGTCCTGTTCAGCTAAAAAAAAAAAAGCGAGAATTGTTTTTCATTTTCCAAATTTTCTTAGAAAACGCTTTTTAAAAATAAGAAAAGGTGTTCAATCAAAAATTGGAAAACAATTTTCCCTCACTTAACTCACCCTATCCAGCCAGTACCATTCCAGCCCTTGGCCTTCTCTCCTTTTCCGTCCACCACCACCACCATTTTTCACCTCCCATTCTTTCTCCTGCACAATTTTGGTTATGGCTTCCTCTCTCCAACAATGGTTCGTCATCTTTGTTTGGCAATAAGTTGGTCAGATATATCCTTTCGGCTATGATTCAATAGGATTTATCTTCCTCTGGGGATTTTCGGCTCTTTCCCGATATCATTTTGCCACCACGTTGGTCGATGGCGACCGGCGACTTTGGTGGTGGGATATTCACCCTGCACCGCGATTGTCTAGATGTTGTCTACCACCGTAGTGGTTCTGGAAACTGTATTCTTCGAAAAATTGGGGAAATTTTCGCAATTTGAACACCTTCTCTGGAAAACTCGGTTTTCCATAACAGCTTGTTTGGTATTAGGGGAAATGATAGGAAAATAAAGGAAATGATAGGAAATTAGTTCATTTCCCATGTTTGGTGTGATAAATGTAAAAACATAAGATAAGAATTGGTAGGAAAGAATTATCATAAAATTTCCATTTTGCTTTTTTACCAAATCGGTGGGATTTGGACGGAAAGGAAGCCACTAAGTTATAACAAACTTGTTTTCCTTTCTTTTCCTTCCTTATTATCTATCCAAACATGGGAAAATTAACTAATTTCCTTTCAATTCCAAACAATTAAACCAAACAATGGAAATGAGAATTATTTCTTTTCCTTTCTCTTCTTTTCCTTTCTCTTCACTTCTTTTCTTTTCTCTTCTTATCACTTTAGAAAACCAAACACACTGTAAAAGTTTTCTCCAACTGAACATGCTCTAAGCTTTTCTGTACAAATCTTTCCATTTCACTTTTTCTTCTACTTCCTCGTCTCTTGATAAATCAACGTGTCTAGAAAATGGAGCTTCATTTCAGATTTCATTTGATTTCTGGCCTAATTTGGTTCTTTAAAAATCCGCGAGGAAAACGTGAAGGGATAATATCACTCTGGATGAAATGAAAGCATTTGAATAAGAAAATCTAAATTCTTAAAACTAGGTCAAATCACTTATCTTGAATTGAACAGTAGAATAAATGGTAAACAACCAAAGATAACCAATTCTTATAAGCTCTCAAGAATTATCGATCATATCAACATGAACAAATGGAGATTGAATGAAGTTTAGGAAATGCCTCCATTGACACATGTACCATCGCCGCCACCAACTTGTTGCACTTAATGGTGGAGGGTGAAGGAGGTAAAGATAGCCCTTTTGTTTTCTTTTTATTTACGAGTATTTATTTTGAAAACAAAGGAGAACAATGGAAAAATAATGTTGCTGACAAGTCTAGTAATGTCGAAACTGCTTTAGAGCCTCATTTTCATAATGATTAAAGACTTACACCATACTATTTGCTGGCATAACCCAATATTGATTTGGTTTTTAGCTCCATAATCTTGTTTTTATTTTTCTTTATTCCATTTTTTTTATAAGTGTATAATACTGTTTATACATACATACATACAACATTATGAAATACTTGTATACAAAACCCAAAAGAAAGGGAAAAAGGACAGAAATACGGGGACTAGTAGGAAGTAGTACTATTTAGGTCAAGTTTTGGCGAGACGAAAGAAAGACGAGGAGGAGAGAGAAGAAGAAACATCAGAATAGCCAGAGAGAGAAGAGAGAGAGAAACACACACCGCCGTCTATCTCCCTCACTTAAACCCTCTCTCCTTCCCCCAACATCAAGCAACTTTCTCTCTCCTCACTACACAACCGAAGAGCAGCAAAGATGACTGACATCAGCAAGGATCCTAACATTGCTGAGCTCGCTGCTCTCCTCAAGGTTTTTCTTCACTTTCGTTGAATTCCTTTGCTCATTTCTAGGGTTTAGGGTTTTATGCTTGCTCAAATTTTTCTTCTTTTTTTGTAGAATAAGTTGCAGGCTAGTGAGAGACCGGATGTACTTGAATCATTGACTCCCAATGTTCGTAAGCGCGTTGAAGCTCTCCGTGAGATTCAGGTTCTGCTTCTCTTTCCCTTTTTTTTTTTTTGTTAAGTTTTGTTTTTGTTGCCAGTAATTTGAAGATAATTGTTACTGTACTTGTGGGTTTGGTGCTTTGAACAGTTTCTGATTCGCAGAGGAAGAAAAATTAGGGAGCTTTGTTGCTAAGATATTGTGTGGTTAACTTTTTAGATAGCTCTGCCATTCTTTTCTTTTTTGTCATTACTAAAACATTTGTTTGATGTTCGCTTTAAACATGTTTTTGTGGTTTTTAAGCATTTCTACAAGCAGTTTTATGTATCACTGAACTTGGGAATCTCAGCGAAACAAGTATACTTGGAAAGGGGATTGATTGTTAGCTATGGGTCTTATTAGTGATTGTTATTCCTATTATTTGTTGCTTTTATATGCTTGGGTTGTTTCAGGCAATGATTAATGACAACCATTGGCTATTTCGAACAATCTCTAGTGATGACTATTATCATCCTTCCATTTAAGTTGTCTTATAAGAACTTAACTTGTGAGGATACTGCACCCTTCTATGATTCACTTGCTGAGCTGTGAGTCCTTTGAGGTTCAGAGTGCTTATCTTTATTATTGCTTATTATCTTTGTGCAGACTTTTGTGGGTAATTAGGGAGTGAGGGGCTATATGTCCCATTGTCTGCTTTGTGGCAAATGAAAGATCTTTCCTAGGCAAAAAAAATATATTTTAGTATCTTTGTTCTTCATGCGCGTGTCAGTAGAGTATACACATGTTGTGTTGTGCAAGCCTTGGCATTGTGAACACCGTTCATTTGTCCTGCATATTATGCTCCTCTTCTCATTGTGTTTATTGAGAATATGTTTCTGCTTTATGGAGTTACGATGTTGATGACTTATTTTGAAATATTTCCTCTGTCCTCAAATAAAAGTTACTTATTCCGTTTTTGGTACGTTCGTAAATGAAAGCTACTCTTCCAGATTTGATAAAAAAATTCCATTGAAAACATACCTAATATGTGTTCGCATACAGGGAAAACATGATGAGATGGAGGCAAAATTTTTTGAGGAGAGGGCTGCTCTTGAAGCTAAATATCAGAAGCTCTACGAACCACTTTACTCAAAGGTGTGAATATTCCTTGTGCGGACACCTTTACTCAAAGTTTGACAACTAATATTTCCGTTTCTAGTTTCTAAAAGTGTATTCCTTGTGCGGCACGTGTAATTTGTTAGGTTTTCGTGTTTGAGTGGTTTTGTTACCTGTGATTGCAGAGATATGATATTGTGAATGGAGTAGTTGAAGTTGATGGAATTACAGATGAGACCAAAGAGCAAGGAGAGGAGAAAGCTTCAGAAGGTATCAGACTTGTTATCCTGAGCTCTTTATATTACGTGGTAGTATATCTAGCTGTTAACTAACCTGTGAAGAGTGCTTATGTCTATTTGTATCCTTGCTTGGTGCAGAGAAAGGTGTACCCAACTTTTGGCTCACCGCTATGAAGACACATGATATTTTGGCCGATGTGGTGAGTATTTAAGCCATTGGATTTCAATTCTTTAATTCCTCATTTGGCTCCTTTGAGGAATCCAACTTCTGACATATGATGTGCTTGGTTTTCAGATCACGGAGCGTGATGAAGGTGCTCTCAAATATCTTAAAGACATCAAGTGGGCTAGGATTGACGACCCAAAGGGCTTCAAGCTTGAGTTCTACTTTGATACAAATCCCTACTTTAAAAATGATGTTCTTACGAAAACTTACCACATGATTGATGAGGATGAACCTATTCTAGAAAAGGCAACAGGGTAAGCTGTTTTTCAAGTATACCTTAAACTGCTGTGATGCACAGGAATTTAAAGCTGATTCCGACACGTTTTGGAAGTGGACAAATGTATTTCCGTGTTTTCATATCCTGCGGCTGTTTCTGTCTTAATATTTTTTGTAAGCATTCTTCTTTGTTCTGATATCTTCTTTTGTTCCTGTATCTTTACAGGACAGAGATTGAATGGCATCCAGGAAAATGCTTGACACAAAAGATCCTGAAGAAGCAGCCTAAAAAGGGGGCTAAGAATGCCAAACCTATCACTAAGACTGAAGATTGTGAAAGCTTCTTCACCTTTTTCAATCCTCCTGAGGTTCCTGATGATGAAGAGGATCTTGATGATGATACAGTAAGTTTGATATGTCAAGTGTATTAAGTAATTGGCCAAGATCCATATAGATATTTCTGAATTCGATAACTAATTTGAGGGATTGGCAGGCTGAGGAGCTTCAGGGTCTCATGGAGCAGGACTATGAAATTGGGTGAGTAGCCATCGGAGAAGACTATTCTAATACAATGATCTGTAATGCATTGTAATTAGAACAACGATTCATCCTTCATGCTTTTGTAGCCTGCATAATAATATTACTAGGTATACATAACGTGAGCCTTTATTGATTTGTTTATGTTGGCTTCTTACCATGCAGTTCTGCCATTCGAGACAAGATTATTCCCCATGCTGTATCTTGGTTTACTGGGGAGGCTGCTGATGGGGATGAATATGAAATCGATGACGAAGGGGATGACGACGACGATGATGATGAGGACGACGAGGATGAGGAAGACGACGAGGACGATGAGGACGATGACGATGAAAGCAAGAAGAAGGTAGTTATACTGCTAGTATTTGATTCACTGTCTTATTTGTTTATCATCACTGTTTTTATTGATTATGCTTTCTTACTTTCTGTCGCAGACATCATCTAGGTCCAAGGTGAGTCATGTGATTTGATGGTCCAAGGTTACTAGGTTAGTATTATTAACATTTGTTGTTGAGATCTGAAACTGAAGATAACATTTTATATGCAGAAGGGTGGAAGAGCACCAACCGAACTAGGTCCAGCAGGTGAGCGTCCCCCAGAATGCAAGCAACAGTAATTGCTGATGCGCTAGTTGCAGAAGTGGAGGTTTGAAAGTGTCCATGTCATATGAGGAGATTTTTGATAGATGCATATGTTATAGTTGTCGATTCATTTTTATTATGTTCACATCCCCTCTTTATCGGAGGAGGGTCTTAAAATGTGTTTTGGGTGATGGGTTTTTTTTACCTGAATGGGAGTGAACTGGAGATATTACATATATGGTTTGTTTATATAGTTACTCTTGTCGCTTATCTCACTTCTTGCGTGTTATTTTCGTCCCAACATTCAAAGGCTTTAATCTTCCAATTTTTATCCAAATTGGATTTTATAGTCAGCAATGATTAGATCTTGGCTCAGTTTGGTAGGGAGGAGAACTGAGAAGTGTTTTCCAGGAATGTTTTTGGAGGATTTCTTGCAAAATTTCTCTCTACAACCAAACTGACACTATAGCTATGTAGTCAAAGTATCCTAATTTTAGGATAATAGTACTACTTAAGCATGATTAAAGTTTATGTTTTTTCAATATAAAGTGAGGCACACCAAGGGGCTCACTGAGTCACTGGTGACCCTTCAATAAGCAATATCAGTCACAAAAGTTATGACTTCTCAAATAAAAAGTTACAATTGGAAAGACAATGAAATAGGAGTATATAAGAATTGCTAGCATTTTCCATAAAATAATTTTACCTTTAAAAATAGAATTTCTTTTTTATATATATATATATGTTGATAGAAAGCACAAGTTTCATTCTACTTGTCAAAAAAGGGCAAATATATTTGAAATGTTAAGGAATCCTTGTGCCTTGCCATAATTTTATTTAACCTTCAAGACACATAGCTAAAAAATTATCACTAATTAATTCTGATGATTATTCTATTTCCTCACCAAGCTCATTGCCTGCTATCCCATCTTTCTCAATTCAAAGATTGAACTTCAAATTTACCCTTCACTTCTCCCTGTTCTTTTCAACTGAAACAAACTGAACTGAACTTATTAGAACTGAACTTATTAGAACTAAATAGAACTGAACTTATTAGAACTGAATAGAACTGAACTTATTAAAACTAAACTGAACTGAATGAATAGTAATCTGTGAGATAAAAAGTAAATTGTAGGAACGGAACTGAACTGAACTTATTTGAACTGAATTGAACTGAACTTATTTGAACTGAACTGAAACTGAATGAACACGTTATAGTATGTCATATTAGGAACTAAATAAAAGTAAAATAGTGGGTTAAAAAATTTTCCTTTTGGTGTAGATTACTAAAACCAGTATCAACTATCCCTCTGCAATCTGGAATGTGGTGAGAGATCAATTATCAGTTTGAACATTCTAGAATATTGGGTAGTACTATCATCAAAGACGTTATTGCGGTAATGTGCTGTCAAGTAATCTCCTCTTAAATCTTATAGATGGGTGATGGGGAAAGGCTAAAGCATCCAAAACCAGTTACTCCTACTACTACTACATTACCATTATTATTTGGGTTTTGTTTGATGGGGACACAACACAACAGTTCAATCTTGCGGCTCTACAAATTCAATGGGTTGGTCCACCTTAGTAGTTGATTACGCCTGCCTATCGTACATTACTCTTTCATTTTGGCATTGAGTGAATAGGTTCATGATCTCCTCTCCTCTTTNTTTTTTTTTTATTATTATTATTATTTACAAAAAGGGAGGTGCTAGTGTATACTGAATGGCGATCGATACATCTTCTGCTACATCATGTTCAACCGCGAACATATGAGACTAACTGAACAACTGATCTCCTTATGATTTCTAACAGTAACACTACTACTTGAATAAGAAATGTGAGTTGGTGTTCTCTCCATTTAATACTTAAAGTTTTTCTAGCTATATATTGACGGCAAAAATCGCCTCATTAACTTTTCTAGCTACATATTGACGACAAAAGTTTCGGTGTGGGTTCGTTAGTCGAGTATTTCCTTAATAAGGTCGACTCATTATATATGTAATAACACACTCGAATATCTCATGATTTCTTGAATGATTAGATAACTTTAATGAGGTGTAAAAGTTCAAGCAACCAAATTGAGCGGCTATTATAGTACTATCAAAAACTGCAAAGAGCATTGTATATCACAATTTGTCTGAAACCAACACCAAACAAAAACTGATAAACCTTTCAAAGACAACTAGCCAATAAAATTAGGATCCACCAAGACAAATTGACAATTTACACCTTACATAGCACTAGAAAGTAGTACACCAATTACACTATTACTCCTTACTACTATCATTCAACATAGCGAGTAAAATTTTTCATCGCCACTTACTAATAAGGGGATTGAAAACATATTTTATTGTAGAATTATTGTTAGTGTAAAAAGTGACTAGAAAGAGAAGCTCAGGTAAACTTCACTACTCCATAGTCTTAATAAGTGAAGCAGCCACATCAGAAACTCCACGAAGAACCCGGCTCCGACCCGCCAACTGATCCGGTACCTTACCACCCGGAAACCCGGACCGACACGCCTCGACCTCATTACCCGAATCCACCATAGCCTGCTCACCAAATTTCGGATCCCCTTGCTTCACAGCATTGGTTGCCGTTACCACGTTGTAATCCAACACGACCCGGTAGACACGAACACAGTCTTTCAGGGCCCGGATCATAGCCGGGTCATGGGTCTTCCGGGTCAAATCCTCCGCAACTCGGACCGAGTCTGAGAACCGGGTCTTGACCGCGTCGATCATGATCAGGGTCAGGGTTTCGGTGTCCTTGGCAGCGGAGCTCCGTGGGTCGGAACGAAGCTCCGTCTCGCAGGTTTTCGGGTCGGGTGTGTGGATGCACGTGCTTGTCACGAGATCGTTGGTGGTGGTGATTTTTCGAGCTTGTAAATGGGTGGGTTTGATGATGCATAGTATGAGGGTGACAAAGAGGAGGATAAATGGAAGAAGGTTTTTTTTCAGAATTGTAGTCATTTTTATTTGGGGATTTTTGGTAAAGGTCTTATAATGGGTTTTTTGATTGATGTTTTTTTTTTTTTTTTGTGAGTTATGGTAAGCTTTTGAGAAATGAGTTTGTGTTTGTGATAGTGGTGGTTTTTATAAGGGCTCTTTAGCTTATTAGCTGTGTGAATTGTGATCCTTGCAATGGCGGATCCCACGCTAAAGAAGAAACGTTGAGTAGTTGTCTTGCTTTGTTAATTGCTAGAGTGGTTCTGTGGGCGCCAGATTTTCATTTTCGGAAAGCGGTTCAGCCTCATTTAATAAATACAAAACTTTCACGTCCCGAGTGGTGTTTGACCCACTGATAAATAATATATAGCGTGTTTGTGTGCAAATCAGGTATGTGTTTGAAATCAAACACAACACTCGGACACTCGTTTTGCATGGTGTGTAGGAGATGAATAGTACTATTAAAGTTCCTTTTTCAAGTCTTATGAGGAGCATCCACACAATTTATTCGTGAAATACTCGAGACCGTGCGTTAGAGGGTGCCTTTCAGCTACCCAAAGAAGAAGGAAGTTTCACTTCACCATCACCGGAAAAAAATAACGTCCCACTAAAATCTCTAAAAATGAAAATAAATCAGAGTGTTTAGAGAGTTAATTTGTTGTCAAAAACTTTTCTTATTAATAATGGGACGTTTGTAAGTGGTAACTGGTAAGTGGGGATTAAAGGAGGAATATGGGAAATTTTATGCTTTGGTGTCATACTATGGAGTGCAAATAATAAGTGGGGCTGTGAGAGTAAAAGACAACAATTAATTGGTGTGATTAGTGTGAATGATTTGGCATAAGTAAAGATCAGAGTTTGTGTTTGGTGTCATCCCGTGTTCTACTCTTTATATGTCGAAATTCAATCCCTTGTTTCAATTTTTTATTTTTTTCACTAATATGAAATTGCACAAAGGGTTGGGATATTGGAGATGAATACGCTACATAGAATGTGATAAATGATTTTGATTTGTTGGACATTGTTATCTCCTTAGCAAATAAGATTACTCTTTATTGGTTTTAGTAAATAGGATTACTCTTTAAAATCAACAAAAAATAACAAACAAATAAAAAAGTTGTACTATGTTCTATTAATGTGAGCAAAGATACGACCTATTGAATACTCCTATTTTATGTTTTCATGAGTTGAGTTGGTATAAAGACACCAACGTATTTTCCTTGTTCCTTTGGTACATTTTCACTACTAGCTAACATGTAGAGACGAAAAGGAGTGCAAAGAGACAAGAATAACAATAAACCGTGAGGAAGGAGAAGATCAAGATAGTTTCATACTTTCATATGAATGAAAAAGTGATACTTCCTCCGATTTGAAATCATCTTAACATTAGTAATATATTGGATAACATAGTCCTTGGTGATTGCCCTTACCCACTTGCTTTTCAAATGATTGCAAATTTCAATGTAAAGGAGAGGAGGGTATTTTGGTAACTTTATACAAAAAAAAAGACCCTAATAAGGAAATGTTAAGCTCATTATGTGCCAAATTAATAAGGAAAATGTTAAGATGATTTTAAGTCGGAGGGAGTATAAAATTAGAAGAGAGAGAGTGATTGGAGAGAGAGTGATTAGAGAGAGAAAAAAGAGTTTTTTTATTGTACTACTTTTTAGATAGTGGAGGGGTAATTTAGGATGATATGTGGATTTATTTGGTTTGGAAAGGTAATAAGTGGACAAAAATTTTGGTGGTTTGGAAACTTAATAGTGAGACAGAGGGAGTAGTATATATACCAGTGGGCCAAACACCATTGTATTTTCATTTTTCTATTTTAAACCATAAAACACAAGACTCTTTTTATTCCTTTTTTTTTTCTTAGTTTAACAAAATTTAATTAGTACTGATGCTACCAATTCAAGAGTTCAAGTTTTCTAAAAAAAAAAAAAAAAAACACATTGATTACTCCATCTGTCCAGATTTAACCTTATCAAACGAAAATTTAGGAGTCAAAGTTTATAAACTTTGATCATTAACTATTCAAAAAAATATATTGTAATGAATAAAAATGTACAACTATATTTATAGAATTCCTCTTGAAAAATAGTTTCAAACAAAATCACTCATATATGATTTCACTTGAAAAGTAGTTTCAAATGAAATCACACATATAATATTCATATTTTTGCCTTGAAATGCATTCAATGTGTAAAGGAATTTCATTCAACCACAAAATTACCTACTACATTACATTCCAAAACATGTTTCATGTTCTTTTTTTTTTTTTTTTTTTTTCTNCACACTAGGTCACAAGTTTAAACGAACCTTTTGGGAGGTACTTATTATGATATTATTGTAAAATAATACTCGAGACCATGCTGTAGGAGGTGTCCTTTAATCCTTCTTTATCAAAGAAAAAAAAATTACTTCATCCGTCCCACTATAACATGACCATTTTACTATTTGCACAAAAAATAAGGAGAATGAGAGTGGGTGGGGGGAGTAGTTTGTGTTTTAATTTTTTATTTAGAACTAGTCTGTACCCGTGCCCATGCACGGGTTAATTAAGTAGATAAAGGAAAGAAAAAAACGAATTAATTTGTTAAGCAACTTGCAAGTTTTTTAACTTAGTTGGTTTGCCTTCCTATTTATTAGGGCATCCAAAACGGTAGCCTTTAGGATTTTAAATTTTGTAAAATTTGGGAGTTTTAAGAGTATTAAACCATTGTGGTTGGTTTTTTTAATTTAAGATCTTAAATGTAGTCTTGATCCAAAACTCCAGTTAAGACTCCCATATGATCCCCACATTATAACTAGTGAATTATTTAAAAATTTAAAATGCTGCAATGTATTAAAAATAATATTGAATACAATAAAAATGAGTGGAATGTTGGTGTGGCAAAGTCTTAAAAGTTTTAAACATTGTGGTGTAAATTCTAAGTTGGGTGTTAATGAGTGAAATGTTGACGTGGCGAGTCTTAAGAGTC
>BSSO01003025.1:0-17550 GCA_030267885.1 Mesembryanthemum crystallinum
ATTCAGTATAATTCATTTTATTATTATTATTATTATTATTATTATTATTATTATTATTATTATTATTATTATTATTATTATTATTATTATTATTATTATAGACTATTAAAAAAAATTAAGGACATTTGAATGATGGGTAACATGTATAAACAAGTCCCACATGATAGATAGGATGGAATTTGTTGAATTCAATGCGACATCTTCAACACTACAATGTACAACATTTATAAACAAATGAAATAAAAATCCTTATAGAAGCATAGTTAGTTCGAGCATTTGATTTTTATTCTAAGAGACATATTTATTAGATGGATGAGTATTTTATTTTATTTTTAAAAATACAATTTTAATTAGATGCACAAGTATTTTGAGTAGTCTCCCATAAAACTCCTCAACCACCTACATTTTCTCCCTTTTTCCCTGAACAAATCATAAACTTCCTTTAGGGGAAATCTATCTTGATCTCTCCATTTCTGAAATAGCTGTTGTGCTCCAGCCATAGAACCACATTTAGCAACAAACAGGTCTCTAATCTTCACAACACACTTCCATTGCTAAGCATCACCATGCCCTGTTACAACCTCCCAAACTGTCTTCCCTCTAAGGTGATAGATATGAATTCACCTTGTAAGCATAGTACCCTTCCCCCAAGCAATGATCCACACCCATTTTAAGAATAGGGCTCTGTTCCATGCTTTGAGCTCTTTCATATTAACCCCCCTTCATCAAAAGGTTTGCACATATCACTCCAGCTTGCAAAACTCATCTTTCTTCCCTCCTTAACCCCCTAGAAGAATCTTCTACAAATTCTATTTATGTTCTCAACAGTTTTCATAGGTAGTAAATAAGCAGAAGCCTAGAAGTTATTGATCTCAAAGACTACTGAATTAAGCAATTGCAGCTTACCTGCATAGCTGAGCAGGTTTGTACTCCAATGAGAGGTACACCTTGAAATCTTGTCCACCAGTGGTTGATATTCAGCAGCCTTCATCTTACACTCAAAGGGACTCCTAAGTACCTAAAGGGCATCTCCCCCTCCATAAATCCTATGTCCTGTAAGATCATGTTCTTCACATCATCCCTTATCTCTCCCAAGATAGATATTTGTTTTCTGAGGACTAGAGTGGAGACCAAACATTTTTGCAAACTTTTCCATGGTATCCACTAGGTATCTCACAGCTGGGAAGTCCCCTCTTGCAAATAGCAACAGGTCATCCGCAAATATTAAATGGTTTAGCCTTACTCTACTACATTTAGGGTGGAAGCTGAATTTCTCATCATCACAAGCAGACCTCAGTAGCCTGGACAAACCTTCCATGCATATAAGGAACAGTAAGTTGACATTGGATCATCTTGCCTAACACCCCTTTTGCCTGCAAAGAATCCATCAACTTCACCACTAAGCTTCAAAGAGAAGTAGGGGGTAGAGACACACACCATCACCCATTTGATAAAGGTTGGAGGAAATCCCAAAACTGTCAGCATACCCTCCAAGAAAGGCCACTCCACACTATCATAGGCTATCGTGATGTCAACCTTGATCATATCCCTAGGTGACACATGCTTCCTACCATAGTGCTTTAACAATCACTAGCAAGCACAGTGTTATCAAACAAAGATCTCCCTTTAATAAAAGGCACCTGCTCCGCACCAATAATCAAAGGCATTACGTCCTTCATTCTTTGCGCCAACACCTTTGTGATTGTCTTGTATATCACAGAGCAACAAGAGATAGGTCTGAAGGTTGTCACACTACTTAGTACTGCACATTTAGGTATCAGGGATACCATTATTGAGTTTACTTGCTTTAGCATTTTCCCCTTTGCAAAAAAATCTTGGATTGCCTGACAAACTTCATCCTCAACAATAGGCTAAGCAGCTTTAAAGAACCTTGAAGTGAACCCATCCGGTCCAGGAGCTTTCTTATTTGGGATAGAGAAGGGGGCAGTTTTGATCTATTCATTAGTCACCTTAGTATTCAGCTTATCTGCAATCTCAGGGGAAATGCTTTTGCCTTTCTTGAAGAGTTCAGGATTGAACTTTTCCACTTCTTTGGATTGCCCAAGTAATGATTTGTAATGATCCAGAAAGGCAGTGAACACATAGCATAAAATCTGCCGAAAACCCTTTTTACATGTGTACTACAGCTGTAAAGATCATATCAAATTCAACTCTAAATCGCCCAGATCGTTGAGGAACTTTCCAGCTGAACTGAATATGTTCCTCTGCTACAGAAACTGTTCCTATTCCTTTATCCATTCCAGCTTTGCTTTTCACCATGTTCCTTCTCTAGGCTCGTGGTCTTTTATTCCTAAAACTAAAAACAACTATTAAAACATCAAATTAACTATAAAACTAATAAACTAATAAATAAGACCCAAAGCATAAGAAACTAGCTAAAATGACACAAAGACTCGACAAGTAACAACCAAAGAACTAGTATTGGGGAATAAAAGTGTGTTCTTTTTTGTGCACTTATCAAATACCCCCACACTTAGACTTTTGGTCGTCCTCGACCAAACCTAATCTAGACTCAACACAAGAAGAACATCATTACACATAACTCATTAGTATCACAAGAGAACAAGCCAAATTCACTCAAAACTAGCAAAGCCAAGTAAGAACAATCATCCAAAAACATTCCTCTATGCAACAAAGGTAGGCTTGTTAGATCAAGGGTTAATTTCAATGAAAATCATGTTAAATTAGAGCTCCATCCTCTAGATCTATGCATCAAAAGATTCAACTTGATCTCTCTTATTTGCGCCCCTCTTCCATGTGCACATAAAAAGAAATTAGACTCATGCAGCGAGTTTCCATCAATGACTCCCGTCCCAGTTGGTCCAAGGCATTAGGTGATAAGGGCACCCCTCAGATTTCTACTCGAGTCTTTTAAAGAAAACTTTAAACTAGTAGAGCTCTTTTTTTCTTTTTCTTTTGGGTCTTGAGCCATGTTTGACCAATAGAGGTTGCATTTTATGCTCCATACCTCAATTATTACAAGGTTTTCAATGTACTCGATTCCATCTACCTTGCGTTGCTCTCCACATCGGTACCTCAAGACATTTTTTTTTTTCTTGAAGGATCACTTGTTTTCTTGCATTCTTATTATTTTTCGTTTTTTTAATGAGCTCTACTAATCCAGGTTACTTTCAAACACAAAGATAACATATGCACATGAGGGATAAGAGTTCAACAAGTTTATCTTCACAACACACATAACCATTAATGAGAAGTTAAGTTAGATTTTGGAAAACAAGAAAATTGGATGTTACCGCCTACCAAAATCCCCTAAAAGATAGAAAAGATGAAAAATTCCATTTTGATAAACTACTCCATTGGAGTCAAGCTCGTTTTCTTGTGACACACATGAGTTACACACAAAGGAACACTTCTAACACAACATGAAAATGGCTCTAAACACACAAAACATAAAAAATAGCAAAATAAAAATTAAAAACTAACCCTAAAATGACTCTAAAGACCACATGCTCAATATAATCATCTCCTCCCCTACACTTAAATCTTACATTGCCCCTAATGTAAGCTAAGCATGGAAGCAAAAGAAAAACACATATATAGTAGAAAACATGAAGCAAGGAACTAGGAACAAAAGTGTTGGACAGACACAAGTGTGCATGCAGGGGTGTGGTTCCCTCGCTTGTTCCCTAAAAGAGGAAACTTGCAGAGGAACAACAGCAGTTCCTTAACTCTTATTCAAGCAAAATGCATTAACAAGCCATGTTACCTATCTACTATGAAAAGGTAAATATGGAAAATATAATAAAAATGAAAGAAAGCTTATTCTCAAATCTTTGGGTTGCCTCCCAAGAAGCGCCCTTGTTTTACGTCCTAGGCTAGACGTCCAACTTCATTAGTCCATCGTATCCCAAACATAGATGATCTCATCATGCGGGTCTTCATATTGCGGTGGATCAAGTCTCATTGGGAACTCATTGGTAGACATCAAATCAAGTGTGGGTGGTTGCAAAATAGAAGGTGATGGTTTAGTATCAACATTTAGCAAATTGAGATTGGAAACCAAACCTTCCTCCTTAGGCAAGGATCCACCACATCATCAACCATAACCAAATCATCTGTTCCTAAAGTTTCTTGGGTGATTTCCTCATCATGGCACATGGAAATCCTTCTTGAAAAGGGAGAAAAATACGTGAGATCAGAATAAATCAAAGAGGAAAAATTAGAGGGAACTCGCTGATCTGCTGTGTCAGCCCTGTTCCCACATTCTGCCTCTTGTTCCTTATGTTGTTCCACCTCCTTTTTCACCCTCAACCTGGAAGTTCTCCTTAGAATCAACTTGTAGCTCATCTAATTCCTGCCCACCATTCAATACATAAGAATATTCATCATCTTCAAAATCAACAATGGGTCGGGGAACAAGGTCATCAGAGAGGTGTTTCACTAAGTCACACAAGGAACTAGGAATTTGCCCTACTTGGGTATCTAACTCTTTCAAGTGAGAATCNATTCCGAAGTGTAAGTTGCTAATTCTGTAACAAGATCCTCTAATAATTTCTCCATCCCCTTCTTTCTTGAATATTTCCTACAACATAAGTAGTAAGAAGAGTAGTTAGTTGGAAAATTTTATTTTCAATGGAATGCACATCAAGCTCATCATCCATTTAATACTCCATGCTGAAGAAAACAAAAATCACTCAAAAACACAAGAAAAAGAGTGAATTTGGTCTTGAGAGGGCAGGGCGAATAACCAAAGGCTAATTAGTCGTGCTCAAAAGAGCGTCTACCTGTGAAAAAGTATATTTGAACTCTGAAATCCACCAAAGTCAGACCTAGGTAGCGGCAACAATGAGATTCCAATTTTTTTTTTTTGTATTTTTTTTAACGAAAATAAAATAGAAAAAATAACAAGATCACAACCACATAAAAATAAGTAAATCACTCCCCGGCAACGACGCCAAAATTTGGTGCATGTCATTATCGCAACAAAATTAAATCACTTACTAAACTCCTAATACAGTAGATAGGGCAAGTAAAGGTCGACCCCACGGAGAATGAATACTTATGTTTATGCAATTGTAACCTAGGAAAAAGGGGGGATTTTTGGGGAACTAATGAATCTAAACTAAACGAAACTAACATATAAAAGAACGAAAGTAAATAAATGATAATCACTCAATAGACAATTACAAATCCACCTTGTAATTTTATTTAATCATAGACACATACAATTGCTAATTAAATAGATTGGTTGTGGAACTCCTTACCGCAAGTTGTTCCCTAACTTTCCTTACTATGTAGTTAGACCTGGACCGCCCTGCAATCTAACCCTAACCATTAGAATAACCCTAATACACCGCGCATAGGATTTAATTCAACGGAAGCATGAATGAACTAGAAAGTCATCACCAACCTTAGACAACTGACACACCACCGCGGGGTTAATTTAGCCTAGATCATATCTTACTCTAGCCAAGTCAAAGCCCTTTTAACAGTCCAAGAGTTGAACTAGTTGCCACTTGGTGTTAATCGGTCTAAGAAATTACGGACATAGATAATTAACTAGCAATACAAATCATACTAAACTAATTAGTACTCATAATTAATCTAACAATCAATCATGAACATTAATAGCAAATAAGACATGAATATAAAAACTAGCAATCGATTAACATAAAACAAAAACACTTGTCTCTTGAATAACTATTACACGGCTTCAATCTAATGTGTCTATTGAGTAAAGGAACTAAGTACTCATATTAAAAAGGAAGAGAAAGAAAAGAGGAAAGAAAACCATGTTGGAAAACCGAGCAAAGAAGGGCGGGACAATAGCACTGCTGCTGGAACACTCCCTGTTCCTCGACCAATTCCCCTTCTGCTGCTGCAACGTGAATGCCAATTCGTCCTTGGGATGGATGTTGCCTCAATTGTGGTTGATCTTCTGTTTATATAGGCTTAGGAGTTGCACGGATTTATCGCGTAATAAAATGTATCGATCCCACAGATACTGGTTATTAAATACTAGACTTTCACAACTTGATTAGTTAGACCAATTGATTAAAGGGTGAATTTTTTCTATCAACTAATAATTATAACTAATTAAATGAAGAAATCTATTACTTTGGAGAAATCAAAAATTAAAGACATCTAGGATCAAGGTTCGCCACAATGACGATTATGAATAAAGATAAATTAACTTGCTATTGTGATTGCATACTTTTTTTTTTTTTTTTTTTTTGGTGAAAGTAAGAATTGCATTAATCACCAAAACATGGCTCAATATTTACACAAAGTCCACAGGTTTGTAAAGTTATCTAAGGCTTACCTACTAGGTAGGGCCTCCCTAGAATAACGACCTGTTAATTAATTACATCAATATAAACTATTAAACCAATCTAAATCATTTTGCTTCATTTTCTGCACCACTTCAGCTTGTACTTTCCATCTGCATTGTTGCTTCATTTGGCTCACCATAACTTCTGGATTAGGTACTCTACAATTCCATATAGCATCGTTCCTTGCTCTCCATATTGAGTAGATTAAGGCTGCAAAGATAGCAATGATCACCTGCTTCCTGTATTTGCTGCATTTCTACCTCATAATCCATTTCCAAGTGGGTGTGAAAGTGTTACTGCCTTTGCGCAACCCCAGCCACTGCATTGTTCTTTGCCATACCATGCTGCTCAATTAACATTGGAAGAATAAGTGATTTGTATCTTCCACATTCTGTTCACACATGGGGCACATATCTGAGTCACATATCCCATGGGCTTTGAGTCTGCTTCTGGTCTGCAATCTCTCCAATACAGCTATCCAAGATGTAAAGCTGTGTTTTGGAGTATTCAGAGGATTCCATACCCAATAGTACCATGGCTCCTTAGTACTTTCTTTCCTTAACCATTTGTAAGCACTTGCTGTAGTATACTTTCCATTGTTCTTTGCCCACATATCCCCATTAAATCCATTTCTCAGCTTGTCTCTAACAGAGCAGAGTTGTTTCCAAACCCAGCTTGCATCTGCAGGGCATTTGTATTGCCACCACTCCTTATCCTTCATATAAACATGGCTCACCCGTTTAATCCATAGAAGGTCAGCTTTATTAGCAATTGCCCATATTGAAGCAATATTCCATATGTTGATGTCTCGCAGTCCCAAACCACCCTTTTTCTTGGGTTGACAAATTAGATCCCAAGCTACAAGTGGTCTCTTCTGATACTCTGCTTTTCCACTCCACAAATAATTCCTACAAACTGCAGTTATATCCTTCATTACTCTAGAGGGAAGTATGAAGATTGAACTCAAGTAAGTATGAATAGCCATAAGGACTGAGTTTACTAGCTGAAGCCTTCCTGCATATGACAAATTCTTGGAGCCCCATGAATGAATTCTTTTGGTAATCTTGTCTACAAGAATGTCACAATCTGCTCTACTCAATTTCTTTGGAGAAACCTTTACACCAAGGTATTTGAAATGTATAATACCCAGCTTAAATCCAGAAAAGCCTATCAAGTCTTGAACAGTTTGATTATCCACATTGCTACAATATAACTCAGACTTTGCATTATTTGCAGCAAGACCAGATGTTTCAGTAAAAGAGCTAAAACCTCTAAGTAGTAGCATAACAGAAGAGAAGTCTCCCTTACAAAATAGGATGATGTCATCAGCAAAACATCAATGTGTCAACTTCATTGGAGCACAATGTGGATGAAAGGAAAAGTAAGGTAATTCTGCCACATAAGCAAAAATTCTCGACATGTATTCCATGCATAGCACAAATAAGAGAGGTGAGATGGGGTCACCTTGTCTTAATCCCCTTTTGCCTTCAAATGGAGCAGTCAATGATCCATTAATGTAAAGAGCAAATGATGTAGAGGTCACAAAAGTCATCACCCAATGTATAAATCTTGGAGGAAATCCTAGAGCGTGCATCATCTCTTCAACAAACCCCCATTCAACTGAGTCGTAAGCCTTCTTAAGATCAATTTTCATCATGCATCTGCTACTTACATGTTTCCTATTATACAATCTAACAAAGTCTTGACAAACTAGGATATTTTGTACAATATTTCTTCCAGTAATAAACCCAGACTGATTTTCAGAGATAATATGTGGCAAAATAGGACTCAACCTTGAACAAAGCGTCTTAGAAATTATCTTATGTACTACATTACAACATGAGATTGGTCTATAATCCAACACAGAAGAAGCATTGTCAGTCTTAGGTATAAGAGTAATAGCAGTCGAATTCAGCTCTTTTAGTAACTTACCTGACTCAAAAAAGGAAAGGACTGCTGAGCTGAGATCCTCTCCAACAATGTGCCATGCATCTCTGAAGAATTTGCTACTATATCCATCAGGGCCTGGTGATTTGTCAGCTGGTATAGATTTCAGTGCTCTCTTAACATCATCTTGGTTAAATGGTAGACAAAGTTGATCTCTCTGATCTTTTGTGAGTAGTGACCCTTTTCTGACCAAACTGCTGCAAACATGACTTCTTGTTGAACTGACAGATCCTAAAAGACCTTTATAGTACTCCAAAAAAGCAGCTTCAATTTCAGCTTGAGTGGTAATAACTTTGGTACCATGAACATCATGCACTGCAAAAACTTTGTTCTGAGTTCTTCTGGCTTTAATTGAGGCATGAAAGAATTTTGTGTTCCTATCACCTTCATTGAGCCATTGGATCTTACTTCTTTGCTGCAGGAAACTAATCTTAGCTTTATTTAGTCTCCTATAATTGTCTGCAAGTGCTCTCTCTTCTGCTATCAAGTCAATATCAGCTGGGTTGTTCTGTATTTTACCTTGGCAATGCTCCAGTTCCACCTTAGCCATATCAGCTGCCCTCTCTATATCAGCAAACTTGCTTTTGTTTAGTTCCTTGAGAGGTCTTTTAAGTTTCTTCAATTTTTGGACCATTCTAAACATAGGAGTACCATTGATGTCTTGATTCCAGGCTGCAGCAACAATATTATCAAAGTCTTCTGCCATACTCCACATATTGAAGTATCTAAATGGAGTTTTCCTTTTCTGCAATCCCCCATCAAACTGAATGATAGCAGGGTTATGATCATATAAGCCCTCAGGTAGGTAATTTACTACTGCATCAGGAGCTTGATCCAACCATTCTTCATTAATAAGAACTCTATCAATTCTTGACATGACCAGATTATGGCCATCTTGCTTATTCCTCCAAGTGAAGAAGGCTCCTATAGATTTTAAATCCATCAAGTCACATTGCTGAATGCAATTCCTGAAGTCTTGAACTTCTGAAAGTAATACATTAGATCCATGTCTTTCATCAAGATTTACCACATTGTTGAAATCTCCACAAAGTATCCAAGGGTCTTGCAGCTGCCCTTTGCAATTTTCTAACTCTTTCCACAAAGCTAGTCTATCATTATGGTCATTGAAACCATAAATGAGAGAGAAATAAAATGAGAAGCCTGATGCAAGGTGAGTAACTTTAGTGTGTATCAGCTGAGGAGACATCTGAATACATACTACATCATATATAGCAGCTAGCCACATAAGCCAAACTCTACCACCAGGATGAGTAGACAAATTATTAATATGTTTCCAACCATTACCAAAATTTTCAACTACAAGATCAGTATTTGGTGCCTTGATCTTTGTTTCTAGGAGACCAAACAAGGCAATATTATTGTGCTGGATGAACCAGGCTATCTCTCTCTGTTTTATGACCTTGTTCAATCCCCTAACATTCCAGAACCCTATACTATTCATGAGGAGGTGGGAATCCACCATCACTATCATGTATAGGTTCTCCCTTTTCTTCCTCCTGTGCTGAACTCTCTTGAGTTCCTAAAGTTGAAGCTTCATTGTTCTCAAGAATCTCAAATGGGTTACTCATCTCTATCTCCGGCTCTTTTTGCTTCTCTACATGCTTACTACCTTTGTTAAGTTGTACAACTTCAAATCCATCCGGGACTTTCTGTGGTTCAGAGTTCTTCTTCCTTTTAGGTGGATCCTTGGGCATCCATATTCTCTCCCCATCTGGCTTCCTACAGTCAGTATCAACATGACCATAGTTCTTACATTTAGAGCACATAGCAGGCTTCCATTCAAAAAAGACCCTCTGCTTTATGATTGCCCCCAATTCACTCTCAAAGGTGATGTATTCAGGAATAGGTTCATCAACAACTACATCAATCAACATTCTTGCATATGCTAATCTCTCTTTTTCCATTGTAGCTCTATCTGCCCTAAGAGGCTTCCCAATGAGAGAAGCTAGTTTGGTTAAGGCAGTTCTTCCCCAATATTTGATATCCAGCTTATCAAATCGAACCCACACTGGGATTGATTTCATAGAATTCTTCGAGAGTTCCATGTCTGGCATCCATGGCTTCACAATAAGAGGTTTCCTATCAAACATTTGCAGTCCCTCCTCAATTACCTTATTCCTGTTCTCTATTGCATGAAATCTCACAATAAACACCCCTTTGTTAACTACAACAACTTTATCAATCCCTAAATCTTTCCAAATACGCCTAAAATATCCATCCATAACCGCAAACGGAGGGTTAGATCCCAATACAAAGCACACAACCGCATTTTGCCAGAATTCTACTTCACTTTGAATATCGTCAAACGTGATTTTGACATTGCCAGTAGCAGCGGCAGCATTTAGGTCGCCATTAACGGGGAATTCATTTACTATCTTACTCCACTGAGGTGTATTAGTGAAGGACTTACCATTGTTGTTTGCTTGTTCCATTTCGTCAACCCACGACGGCGATGCAGAATGCACAACCATCGGAGTTGGTCGCGGAGATTCAAAACTCAGTGCCGGGACACCTGGAATGCTTGCAACTGTTTTCGATTGTTTCGCATCAGAGGACTGTGGGACATTCTTCGCTTTCGATTGTGTAGTGGAACCCTTCTTTTTCTTACGAGGTTTGGGCTGAGCTTTCCTTCCCATTGCTAGGAGAGAGACGCCATTATCGCTTCACTCCAGAGAGAAAACCAGACCCATCGCTCGTTTAAAAACCAATCCCCTGATTGATTACTTTTGAAGACGAATTATCTCAAATATATTATTACCCTCTTTCAAGGAACAACAACGTGCCTCAATTATTCAAACTCCTATTTTCATGGCGAATGAATTTATTTAAACCCATTAAGAACGATAAATCAAACAAGTCACGTGATAATTAAAACTACTTTCGTGATTTAAATCTCAAGTCCAATCCTAAATATCCAATAAAAAAGTAGATTCGTAAGCATTTAAACACATTAGGAATTGAATCAAAAGTAATAAACTTTTATAATAACAGGAAAGACTAAATCTTTAATTCATCACCAATAATTGGGCTAGACCCAATCCTAGATTAGAGAACTACTCACTCATATCGATTAAACCAGCCAACATAATTATTGAAATTATCATAAACAAATCAAACAAGAATACGGGAGAGAGAAAGAAGAACTCTTTTAGGCTAAATCTTCTTTGAAAGTAGCTTGAAAATCTCTACAAGTTTGCCTGAACAAATCTTCGTTCTCAAATCTCCAAAATAGCTAACTTTATGTAAACTACTATGAAAGTTCTAAGATGCTAAAAATAAGAGTCTACAACCCTTTATATAGGGCTTAGGATGAAAGCTACAAATTATGGAAACAAATAAAAGTTTGCGGATCAAGAAAGCTAATTCTGTTGACCGAAACGCATGGACATACATCACAAAATGCGTTTTTCCAAAGGGGAAAATGCACAAACGTGCATTGCACATAATAGCTCATCTTCACGCTTTTCTCTCATTCTTCATTCCTTTCTAGAATCCATTTGATATTCTTTCGTAAAGGCGCCTAAACGGTCCCTACAAAACATAAACATCCACAACAATAGTTTCATTCAAAACAACCAAAAATCTACTAAAAATTATAAAAACTCTAGCTAAACTAGTTCAAATAGTGCATCTAAACATGTAGAAATCTAGTAATATATGCACTTATTAGGAGCACGTTCAACCCTCCTTATTTTCAGATTATCTCCTTCCTTTCTTTATATTTTAGAGATCTTCTAGGATTAGGAAAGTGTAAAGTCCTACTTGCCATAAAACACTACCTCTTGTCTTGCTCCCCAAGCACACAATCTTTGGCTAATATTTAGGAATATTCCAGAGCATAAAATCTGGACAAAAACCCTTTTATTACGTGTGTACTACAGCTGTAAAGATCATATCAAATTTATCTCCAAATCACCTCGATCGTTGAGGAACTTTCCAGCTGAACCGAATTTGTTCCTCTACTATAGAAACTGTTCCTGTTCCTTAATCCGTTCCAGCTTTGTTTTTCACCATGTTCCTTCTCTAGGCTCGTAGTCTTTTATTACTAAAACCAAAAACAACTATTAAAACATCAAATTAACTATAAAACTAAGAAACTAATAATTAAGACCCAAAACATAAGAAACTAGCTAAATGACACAAAGACTCAACAAGGAACAACTAAAGAACTAGTATTGGGGAATAAAAGTGTGTTCTTTTGTGCACTTATCACTAAATGATTTGTTTGAAGCAATAGGAATTGAGCGCATGTTCTGCCAAGCAATAGAGGAATCTAAGTTGTAAAGGAAGAAAAGCGTCGAGCCAACGACGTTAAACAAAAGCACTTCTTGGGAGGCAACCCAAGTGCATTTTTAATTTTTGATCTTGTTTTATTCTCTTTATTCAATAGGTTTAATCGTTTCAATTGTCTTTGATCAATTTGTGTGTTTTAGTTATACTTAAAAAAAAAAAAAAACCTAGTGTCATTTTTTCAGTGAGTGATTGATTTGTGCATCTTTGGTACGATGTTTTTGTTAAGTGGATAGCTGATTTAAGACGCTAAGAGCAGCAACTAGAATTGTAACAAGTGTAGAGTGGTGAACACCATAGGCGTGGCAAATAGCAGATCTATGAGACGACAGCTTCACAAGAGCTTCGAGCAAAGCTCCACAGTCGTGACTTGTAGAAGGTGCTGGAATCAGGATGCGCCACACCCTGGGTGTGTACAGCTTCACAACTGTGGTGTATATGAGTAGCTTTGAGTGATTCCAACAGAGAAAACAGACACCCACACCCTACCTGTGGAGCGCGCCACAGCTTGTGGTGCGACCCAACCTTCCACAAAAAGTACAAACTCCTACAGCCCTTCATAAAACCTCATCCTTCACTAATTCCCAGCCCATGAACTTCGGCTCACCCCCTCTTATACAGCCGCAAACCCAAGCAATCGAGCCAAAATTCTAAATCCTACAATCGTCTACTCAAATCAAATTCCTCAACACTTTTGCTGAAACTCGCACAGCATGCATCATTCTGGTGCTCACGAATAATGGTCGTGTTCCCCCCGCAATTCCTTTTGTATTGGGTGCTGTGAGAGAAGAGGAATTGGTGTATGCTGAAAGTGGGTCTTCTTGAACCAGGCTGAGACGTGATTTCTTGCAACAGTTGGATGACATTTAGAATTTCATTCAAGAATTAATTGGTTTGGATTGTCAGCAACAACAAATTGCTTCAAGGAATTAGAGTACAAGACAAACTTTATTGTTTAATTGCTGCTAGTCTACTCCAATGGCACCCAGGAAGAAGCAAACACGAATGCCGGCACCATTATATACACCATCATCAACCACTCGTTCTTTGCACAACAAAGTATTCGGGATACCCCTCGATGATCACCTTCCCGTGCAATGATCTTGTGAGTATCTACTCTACCTTTTTATTCAGTTTATGTCTCATTGAGGTCAATGTTATGATTAAATGGGGGAGGGGTGCATTTCATGGATGGTAGATTTGCCTAGAGTCAGTTTTAGTTATTTCCTGTGTTAGTTCATTTTGTTGTCTGTCTTAGTTAGTTTGTGTTTTTGTTTTAGTTAGTTTCATTGAGTCACCCAAAAAAATAAAAATAAAAAATAAAAACCAAAAAATAAAAACAGAAAAGAAAAAAGAGATGACCCTTCAATGAGGAGTATTGAGGTTTGTTGGTTAATTGTTTGACAAGACCAAAGAGTATAACTTGATGAAGTAAAATCTTTACAAGAATTTGATTTTTTCGAAGAACATATTTTGTGGTGTTGGGTTACATTGTTATTGAGTACTCTTGTTACTTGCATCTATCTAATATGGCTATTTATCTTGAGAAGCAATAGCTAGACTCGATAGACATTTATGAAACCTAGTGAGAACTCTTGACCCTATATACTGACACATCAAAGTCAGTCATATTTTTCGCTTCGTGTGTGTTAGTTCTCCCATGATTGTGCATTTCTAGAACTTGCATGAATTCTCTTTAAAACCACACATGACATATGCATGCATTAAAATGACTAAGGCATTCTTTGTTTGAAGCTACAGTAACCAAATGGCCTAATCTGCATTATTTTCCTTTGTATAACCCCTTTTGAGCTTATGTAGCCATGTTTGTTTCTGATTAAGCCACATTACAAGCCATTTTCTCCAATATCCTTTCCTATGCCAAAAGCTAGTGGGATTGTGTGTTCACACTTGAATTGTGGTGTTGTGTTGGATTAAGCGTGGGGGAATTACTTTTGTTGTGGTATAGCTGGGTTCTTGAGACTATGATTGTTTCTAGTTATATAAAATCAGATGATTAAAATGCATTTTGTAGTTCGAAAAAAAAACAAAACAAAAAAAAGGAAAAAAGTGAAAAAAAAAAGATAAAAAAAGAGAATGGGAAATAATTTGTATTTTCAATAGGACGGAGGAGTGCCATATGTAATTTAGATGTTTGGAAATTGGAATTTAATTGATTGAAGTCTTTACAGCATTCAGTTTGCTGGATTTGAGTGCGAATGTCTACTTATTTTTGCTCCATTAGTGATTGGCTTTCAGTTCACATTCCAAAACATTTCCTACCTGTGCCTTCGACCCCGTTACAACCCCATAAATACCTCATGATTTTTGTATATATGTTGTTCCATCGTGGTGGAGAATTGAGATGTCATGCAAGCATATGTTAGATCAATTTCATTGGAAAGAATATGAGTGAATCATCTAACCCTTTACAAACACTTGAGAGTTGAGCGTTCACAGTACCTAAAGTGAGGGTCTACCGGTTTAGACTATTCTTTTCCTTGTGAATACTATGTTAGTTCAATGCAAGTCAATATAGAGTGCCTCTACATGATGTCCCTCAAATTATGTTGAAACGAAAAATATTTTTGTGATAATTTGATAATCAATTTTAGCCTCTTTTGGGTGTGACTCTTGTGTTCTTAACTAGACAATTGTATCTAACAAACTTCACCTGAGAAGGAGATCTTTCAAGTCAAGGTATGAATTTCCCCATTTATTTATCGTGTTTTATTGCTTGAGGACAAGCAAGTGTTTAAGCTTGGGGGAATTTGATAGGTGCATAAATATGGTATATTTTTGTAGTATTTGGCTCACAACTAATCACGAAAGACATGCACTTTAATGACATTTAATTATAATTCCTTCCTTGGGTACGGTTTACTACTATTTGTTATTCTTGTACATAGGAAAGGAGGTTTTGGAGACATTCGTGGGCTAAGGAATGAAGATGGCATCTTGTAAACTAGCTTTAACACAAGTTGAATCCATTTTGGAAGTCAAATAAAGTATTTAGAACTCACCACAACTAGCCTGTGGTGAGTCACATAGCTGTGAGCGAAGAAACCTAATCGTAGAGCCGTGGAGCGTGTCCAGCGTGGATTATAATGCAATATTCGTTATTTTCCGCTTTCTTTTTATATGGGCTGCGACCCGACATCTATATAGATGTTATTTGACTCATTATATGGTTAGACGCACCTAGCTATCTATCATTCATTCTAGTAGTTCATATAGAAGAAGAAGATCGAAGGAGAAGCGAGCAACAACGACGATAAATCTCAGTATTATTGTAGAACTTTCACATTTAATTCAACTCTCTACTTTTGTTTGAGTATGATTAAGAATTTTGTTTATTCATAGATTTGATAGAAATACAATTCGCTTATTTTGCTTCAATTATGTTTGGCTAATTTTAGGGTATGAGGATATTAAAGAGACTTGGGAAATTAATTGTGAGATTTGTTATGCGCTTTTCTAATTAGTATCATGCTGTTAAAGTTGAATGAAAAAATTATTCTTGTGTCCAATATTAGTTGAGATTTTCTAAGTTTGGCTAACTTTGATATTTTCGCTAGTTGTTTGCTAAGTTGTTATTGTGATCCATAATTGTCATGATTCACAACTTTAGTAGCAATTAAGTTGATTGGCTAAAAATTAAAATTAGTTGATTGATTTTATGTTTTTTTCATTCTTGGTGTTGCATAATACGAGCTTGTGTGATTATGACTCTAATTAACCTGCCCGAGTGCTTAATGCTGCTTTATAGTCGAGTCTAGAGAGTTTATTCTAGATTGTTATTCTGTTAGTCGGTAATTCAAGAGCTTGTTTGATTTGCCAATGTTTGAGGCATAGGAAGATAAGAGCTTGTTTATGTTCCTAGGTTAATACTTTGCTATTTTGTGTGATACGCTGTGTTTCAATGATCAATTGGTTTACCCAAGGTTCCTCTTACCGCTCTCTTATCATATTTCTTAGACAATTTTCATTATTAGTGTTTATTAGTTTATTTAGTTATTTAATATCTCTCGCTGTTAGTGGGATCGGCTTGCTTCCTTTCTACAGTTTTAGTAGAATCTTAGTAAGGTTAATAAATTTGGTAGGCTTCGGCAACCTCGACAACTATAATTGGGGAGTGGCTGTCAGTTTCAAAACCACAAGCGATGAACCAGCGATGGCTGGTTTTATGAGGATTCTGAGGTGCATTTTCATTTTCACTGTGCATTTCATTTATCATGAAATTACATGTGTTGAAATTTTTTCAATGCAAATTTGGTTCTACGAGTAATTTTCATCCTTAGTCCACAAGCTAAAAGATGTTGACTCTCAATTAAGCCTTGCCAACTCTATCCCTATGATGGGGAGGTGGCGTGTTAGTGCTCGGTCCTCGAAGAAAAATCCTATTTCATTGTGCTTTTTTCAGCAATCTCTGAACGACTTCCATTGTAATGAGGTAAGTCAACTTCAGGCTTGTAATCTTGTATTCGTGCTTGAATATTTTCTTACCCACTGATTGCTTCTTATAGGTGTCTTGGCGACCTTGGAGAAGATTGCTTCTAGCCACATCGTCTTAGAGGGACCCGCTTGATGGGTTTGGTACCTTTTGTAAAACTCGCGAATTTCTTTTTCTGACTTGTTGTTGGTTGGAAACATTGTTTGTAGCATTGTTTTTTACCATGCTGATTGATCATAGAACGCGATAGCTTGATCACTCGCACGATATGGATCCTAAAAATGATTTTTGTTACCCATGAGATTGGTGAGCTTTGACAAATCGGAGTGATTACTCACAAGTTTTGAGGACAAAACTTCTTTTAAGGGGGATGAGATGTAATATCCCGATATTTTCTATAATTATTTTATAGATTTTAAATGATTTATTGAGAGTTAAAATTATTTTGAGAAATAAGTAATTATATTTCAAACGATTTTAATATCAGTTTGGGAAATTATATCATATGTATAATATGATATTTTT
>BSSO01003026.1:0-17547 GCA_030267885.1 Mesembryanthemum crystallinum
GGGTGGGGTGGAATTAGGGGGTGGAGAGAGAGGGGCAGCGGAGGAGATGGCAGGTGGTGGTGGTGGGTGGAGGGCAGGTGGGGGGCTAGACAAGGCTGGGATGGAGGAGAGATGGGGGTGGTGGTGGCGAGATTGGGGGGAGGAGAGAGAGGGATATGCAATGGAGGGTGGTGGTGAGATTGGGGAAGGAGAGCGATGGGCTAAAGAGAGGGGCGGGGAGGCGGTGACAAGGGGGTAGTGGTGGCGGGATATGGGGAAGAAGAGAGAGTGGCAGGGGGGTGGTAGTGGCGGGATTAGGGGAGAAGAGAGAGGGGTAGGGAGGCGGTGGGAGAAGGTGGTGGCGGCGGGATTAGGAGATGAGAGACGATGATAGGGGATGGTGGTGGCGTGGTGATTGGAGAAAGATGAATGACAGAGATGATGGGAGAGGAGAGAGAAAAAAAGTGGTGGGTGGGTAGGATAGAAAAATAAAACAAAAAGCTCCTCCTTATGGTTGCCATGTCAGCTTCTTTGACGGAAATCCTAACGATTAACGAAATATAGGTAATTGAAACTATTTTGCAACTTATAGGACACCAAAGTGATAATATTAAAAATTTAGGTAAAAAATGATTACACCAAGCCTCAGGGCACCAAAGTGAAAATATATACAAGTGGTCTTATACTCATTAGCAAATGTTAACAATACAAATTAAATAATATTGCAAATTAAATCTTAAAAAACAATGCGGGTTTGTAGAACTAGGAACGAAGTGGCTGTTTGGTGACAAGATATGATCTATGGCCTAAAGTACGAGTGCCTGGGGATAGATCTTGGCTAGGTGAGGACCTTGACAGATGAAGCAGTCGATTGCAATCCGAGCCTTTTTGTTAGGACTTTCTCCAGACTTTTTATGAAATTAAAAGGATTTGCCCTTGGAGTACGCCTAGTTTTTGTCCTTAGACTTCTTTTCCTTGTATACTTTTTAGATTTGTCCTTCTTGCCATGATCATCTGACCTAGAGTCATCCCTCTGGGTCTCCTGAACCCCCATTTTCGGAAATTCTTCAGCATAGTATTTGCAATATGAGAAAAGTTATTTTTTATATGCCTTTTGCACCCCAATTCTACATTAGATTTACAGTGTACCCTCAAACAATGAAAAAATGTCAAGCTAAAAGTAATAGGTTAAATTGGGAAAGACGGGGAATGATGGTGACTCTGACATTGCCCGTGTGAATAAAGCTACAGCAGAATCAGACAAAAGGATTTCCCTTTTTTTTTTTTTTTTTGATTGCATCCCTCCTCTCGCTCTCTACTCTCTATATTCTTCTCTCTTCCATCCTCCATTCTTGTGATACTCTGACATTGCCCAAGTGAATAAAGCTATAACAAAATCAGACAAAAGGATTTCCTTTTTTCTTTTTCTTTTTTTAAATCCCATCCCTCCTCTCGCTGTTTACTCTTTATATCCTTCTCTCTTCCATTCTTCATTCTTGTGATATTCACCAACTATTGTTGTGCCTACACCCGGGATCAGCTATTTACCTACACTCGAGGTTGCTCAACAACTATAACTTCATTATTTATCACCTGTAACTTCATTGTAAAACACTTGCAACGTCATTACGATTATAATGGGTTACGATTACAATGAAGTTACAGTTGTAGAATAATGAAGTTGTCACAATTGTTTTACAATGAAGTTGTAGGTGTTATATAATGAAGTTACAGTTATTAGACTGTCTTTGGGTGTAGGCAAATACCTACTCTCGGGTGTAGGCAATAATTTGTAGATATTCATTGTTTCTCTCTCATCAAGCATCACAAATTCGACCACTTTGACCAAATATCTATCAAATTGATTATAATTCCACGCATTTTGAGTTTTTATCAGCATTCATTCAAACACTAATGCTTGATGTGGCGCAAATTTTTTTTTTCTTTTGCTTTGGATTTGTTAAAGCTAATCGCTTGAGCTTGTATTGAGAGGAGAGAGAAGCAGGGATTAAAGATAGTGTTAGCAAACATAAATGGAGGATAGCTAATAGCTAGCTACAAGTTCTGGTTAGCTCAGTGATGGCTTATCATAATGAGTAGTTAGAATAGTAGAGTTGAGGAGAAAGAATTGGAAAAGCAGACTTGGCAGAGAGAGAATTTGCGATTCATCAATTAGGGCTTTTGAAACTGCAAATGGATTTGTAACTGTATATTCCAGCGTATCCAAATAGTAGAATTAGCCCAAATAGATGAAATCAATTAAAATACTTCAATCCAGATATATCATTAATTGAGTTTACTTGAACTCAAATATTTTTAGTCGCTGATGTGTGGTTATATTGAGATGCATGAGCTGTGGAGGAGTTAGTGCACTTATGTGTTATGAATTTGTGTGGTATTAGATTTAGTTAAATCTTAATTAAATAATTGGATGTTTTTCTTTACCTGTATTTTTCTCATCTTTGGTCGTATCTACGATGCATGAGGTGAAGAAAAAAAGTTGCATTATCAGCTGCACCCCCATTGTCATTTTTCTGAACCCGCCACTGACTGCGCTGATGAGCCAAGTTTATTGCTAGTAATGTAGGAGGCATCAATGGCAGTTGTGTGTGGAACAACTACTATGTAGATTGTATAGAAAATCTTTGCTAGTAGATTAACTCATAACTTTGGCCCTTTCTACTTCCAGTTGCACATTTTAAGTATGTAAAGAAAGGAATTTCCTAGTGCAGAACTCTTGATAGTTTGATATTTTGCAGGGTTATCAAAACAGCAAGAAATGCACTTGGAGCTTCATCTAACCTCCAACTTATTGATGCGGAGATCATCTTAGATGTTGATGGTACGGTGCCCACTCAACCAGTTCTCCAGCATATTGGAATCTCAGCATGGCCTGGTAAGTTCTTTTCGACTTAGGATTATGTGTTTTTAAGGGGGATATTTTCAAACGGGAATAAGAATGGAGTCTCCGAGTCTGTTTAGTTTTAGATAGCTGTAGGAAGAGCCTCAAAGCTCTTCATTGTAGTTGTCACTTTGTTATTGTATAAGGGAAATGAAGTAAGATGGGGTGTGCAATGTCCACCCCACAAATCTGCCTGCACTTGGAGTCAACTTGCAGGATAAGCAGACAGACTTGATCCTATACTTCCCTATCAATTCCAGTTTGTGTGTGTACTGCGGGGAATACGTTTTGTGTATGTATATGTATGCACATGCATGTAACTTGTGTGTGCCGTGGTACACTCCTATTATGGTCTTTACCTGGGTAGCATGCTAGCAACTTGTATTATCTGAAATGTTTTGGACTTAAGTTCTTCATTTAGCCTATGATAGTGACATTTTATACAGTCAAAGCTCATAATTTAGGTCCTAGCTTCTGAAAAGTTAGGTTGACACTGATCTTTTGCTCACATTTAAGATTTTGACAGGTAGGTTGACACTGAGCAATTACAATCTGCACTTTGAGTCATTGGGAGTGGGTCAATATGATAAACCTGCAACATATGATCTCTCAACAGATTTGAAGCAGGTCATAAAGCCTGAATTGACTGGGCCACTTGGTGCTCGGCTGTTTGACAAGGCTGTGATGTACCGATCAATAGCATTGTATGCATTGTTATCACCCTGATATTTTATATAATTTTATATTGAGTTTGATCTATGAATCTCTCCTAACTTGTGTTATTTACAGAGAAGAGCCTGTGTATCTTGAGTTCCCTGAATTTAAAGGAAGTTCACGTCGGGACTACTGGTTGGATATTACTCTAGAAATTTTGCGTGCTCACAGATTCATCCGGAATCACAATCTCAAAGGAATTCAGAAATCTGAAGCAATTGCAAGAGCTATTCTGGGCATATACCGATGTCGTGCAGTTAGAGAGGCTTTCCACTTCTTTTCATCACATTACAAAACATTGCTTGCTTTTAATCTGGCTGAAAATCTTCCTGGTGGAGATACAATTTTCGAAACTTTATCAAGTTGCTTGGGACTTTTGAGAACGGATACTGTTCAAGCTGATAGGTCCGGGAGTACCAGTGGAGAACACCACGCTGTAGTATTTCCAGTTTCGCTTCTATCAGTCATTAGATTAGGATTAGTTCTTCAGAACGATTTGGAATTTGATGAGGAAGCCATATATCCTACAGGATATATTCGTGTGGGCGAAGCAGATCCTTTAGAAGTGGCAGTAAAACAATCAAAACTGGATACAGGAATGGCTGAAGCAGCACAGGAGACAGTCAACCAAGTGAAAGTAGATGGGATAGATACAAATTTAGCTGTCATGAGGGTACATTTCCTGTTTCAGCCGGTTTCTTTCCTTTCACTTATAGCTTTTGGCATATGAAGTGCTGAAACTTCATTGAGTATATATTTTTTTTGGTGAAATTGGAGTATACTTCTTTTTTCACTATCATGACAGTTACAATTCAGCCTCATTGGTTTAGGAACGTAAACATTTTGGATGCCTCATTTGAGCTCTTAGTGATGTCAATGAGAATTGCATTTTTGTTTTTGTTAATTGGATTTTAAAATATGCACCATAGTCCTTATTTGACTTAGTATCCGACTTTTAGTTACTTCTATATACTTGTTTCGTAGTGAACATGATATCCAGCTTTCAGGAACTTCTTTATTCTTGTTTCTGCAAATTACGCTATATTTGACACATTAGCTTGTTTTCTTTCTTCCCCCCCTCCCCCGGATAGTCCCTCCTCTCATAAAGTTTAAAATTGACAGCTTTGCTCCTTTATGCAGGAATTGCTTTCTCCCATGATTTTACTGGCAAGGAATATTCAACTTTTGGCTTCATGGGAGGCACCTCTGAGATCAACAGTATTTCTGGTCCTGATTTTCTACTTGTTTGTGAGGTAAATTTTATTTATTCAGCGCCTGTCAGAGGAAACAAATGGCTACATGAAGTTGTGAGATTAGTTGAATATTGCATTTTCTTAAGCTTTATAAGCAGCATGCTCATAATACAGAAAGAAAACAGATTTATTGACTTATATCAAGTAATTAGATATATAAATATTGAAGTAATATCTTCCTCTGTTTCATATTATAGGACTTCTTTTGACTTGCACACATAGTAAGAAATGGTGACAAGGGCAAAATGACTATATTATCCTTAGTCATTAAATGTCACAATCGAGAGGAGTAAATGCCAACAAATAGTAAGGATAGTGTGGGGAAAACAGCGTTAAATACTACTTGGAAATTGTTGTGTACCTTCGTAGCTTTGTCTTGGCATGTTCGCCACTAAAGGTTTGCATCTGTCATTAAGTACAGGCAACCTGATGCTTCTCCTTTGCCTTGGCAGTCTTTAAAGAATGGTTAAGATCCCAAATGAAGTTCTTGGGAGATGCAACTTCGGGAACCCTCAAAAGACTTTGGATCTGGATTTTGATGCGTTTCCCATCTCCGCTTGGGTTACATTGTCCACGGCCCTTTTTAACAAATAAATGTCCCCCAACAAATTATAAACAAGGTTTCCCATCTCCGCTTGGGTTACATTGTCTACTGCCCTTCTTAACAATATAACTGTCCCCCAACAAATTATAAACACGGTTAACGCCTGTTGTTGTCATAGTTGAAGGAGCTAGTAGTACCTTTTCCAACATATTATTTCAACATGGTGCTGATGTTTGCCACTTGGTTTAAGAAATGAATTGAGGCCTTTGAGGGCACTGAGCACTATGCATCCCTTGGGGCCCTCCACGTTCTTGCCACGTATTCAAAGGAAACCTTCGATCCTTGTGTTGTTCCTTCGCTTTGGAGGCATCCGATACCACAAGAAGAACAATCATTCTTGTGTGAGGTGGCCTCATACATGAAGCCTGGTACCAGGCCTCATGTATGAGGCTATCTCATACAAGTTTTTGTGCAAGAAGAATGTTCTATAGAGGTTAATGCCTCGAACGATGTCATGTACCATCGTATTATGCAATCAAAAATAAATAAAAAGAAAGGAAAACAAATAACAGAAGAGCCAAATATATTTTATTGCTTAACACTTGAAATTACACGAGGACTTGGAGTCATTCTGAATGCCCTGATCGTCTAGGCCCAGTTGTGGACCTACATTTTGAGGTCAGGGTCGCCTGCACCAATATTGTATAAAAAATTCATGACAATGGTATTAGCCGTTTATCGGAAAAGTAAAACTATACCTTTTTTACACCCTTATTGTTGGGTGAGATAAATACACCCTCAAAAGCCAAAGTATCGATGTCAAAAAGTAGAGGGCAAAGAGGGAAAGTAAAAAGCAACCTACCACATTAATTGAAAGAAGCTGAACGTTCTTTTTCATTTTTTTTAATTGATTTCTCAAATCCCTATAGCCTTCTCTCAATCTCTCTTCAATTTCTGTAAATAAAAGTAAAGTTGTAGAGTATAAATTTAGTCTAATTGCTACCTGGGCTATTGATATTTGGTTGATTTAGAGTATGATTGAATTTTGTTAAATTAATTATGAACAATTGATTTTGCTATACCCTGTTAGAAGACTTCTATTACTTCATGGATGCGGTGTTTATTGACATTGATAAAGGTGTTCTAACCTATGTCGAACAGTAGTATAGGATATGTCTCACGAATTTATTATTTATTTACTCTATGAAGTCTTACGGTTTTGGTGTGGCTTTTAGGGGGTGTTCATTTCACCTTACCTAATCTATTTTCAATTTAGCTCATTTCATATCAATTCAGCAACTTAATTTTTCTCTCACATAGAACTATTCATTCATTGCCCATTAGTCCAATTCAATTTAGTTCATCGTTTCAGTTGAAATGAACATATCCTTATAAAATATGTAAAATAAAATAAAACTTGGCTGCTATTGGTATCTTTTTATGTAATGGTGCATTCTAGTGGATAAACAATAGAGCTTTTACATGCAAATTAGACCCCCATTTTGAAAAAGTTATTGAACTCTTTTGATTTGGTGAATGAATTGGAAAAAACTAGATATTATTTCATTTAATTGAACCCATATTTACAAATTTCTGGATTAGCCACTTTCTAGGCCTAAGGTGCTTCATTGGTCAATCAACATGACCGCTTTACTCCCTTCGCGTTTTGTACTCTCAGCGTCCTTGGATTTGTCGTGCCTGCCTGGTATTCGTCTCTAATTTAGAGCGCACTTGCTTGTCGCGTCAACTGGGATATGATGCTTCACAACGGTAACTTGTATCCTTTTGCTCGTGACTGTGAGTTGCATCATTTCTAATAACCGTTTAGCTAGTGTCCTCAAACATTAGTTTCCGTTTAGTTACCAAAAATTTATTCATTGCTCATTTGTGTCACGATTTATGGTACTAGTGGGGTGAAATATGGAAATAAATTGGTGCTGCCTGGATTCATTGAAAGACCTATTTTTATTGTGAGGTGACTTTGGAAGGGGGCAGTTCTTTAGGAAAGTGTGGCTAACAGTGTACTTTTGATTATTTGGTCGTTGTGGAAGGAGTGAAATGCTCATCTTCTAAGGAAAATCTAGCACCATTGAGGAAACTCAAGATATGATCCTCCTTAGACATGGATGGTGGATCAGAGGCAGGAATGACAACTTACCTTGCAAGCTTGATGAGGTCCTTCGGAACCCAGAGTGTCTGAGATTGGAGAACGAGAGAAGGCTGTTCTTGCTAAGGAAAACGAACGAAGGACAATGGGTTGCACCTAGATGGGGTTGGCTGAAGTGGATGTTGATGCTTTAATTGTTTCATGAATTGAGTACAGCTGCTATTCGAGGAGTTTTGCACAATTGGGAGGGAAAGTTTAGGTGGGTTTTGTTTATACCGATAGGGGAGTACGAAATTATTGAGGCGGAGGTTTGGGCATTCAAAAAGCTGTTAATTTAACAGTACAGAAGAATGGACGACACATTTGAAAATAAATTTTGAATTGGACTCTAGGAACGCAGTTGATTGGTGCATTGCTAAAGGAGGGCCTTGGAAACTGGGATTTATATTAATCATATATTAGGAGGAGGAAGCTACATGCCATCACTTGTAATTCAGCAACATGGGCTAAGCAGCAATATGGTTCGTTGATGCTCTTGCAAACAGGGAATTGGTAGGGACACTGCATTTGCGACGTAATGGTAGATTTGTATAATTTGGAAGTCTGATTCTGACGCAGTTGTAGTCATTTTATGACACATTGATTTTCTAGCAGCATGTGCATATTGAAGGACATTCCTCCAGTTTGAACCATGTGACATCTTCCTGGTTGCTCCTCTTAGGCATTTCATTGAAAAGGTGGAGTGCATTGGAACATTGGGGTTCTTAATTACCACAGGAAGGAACACAAGCTACAATTACGTTTGGCTTTTTTGGTGCCCCTAACTCTTTGGATCATATTGTAGGTTTCCTTGGGGTCCACTACTCCCCTAGCTCCCGTGACTTTGTGTTATGCCCAGGAGCTTCCCTTGTCAGTCTAACCTGGGGTCCAACTTAATTATCCTCTCAAAAGACGTTAATGAGGTTCTGCGTGACCTCATGTCACGCCCAAAGGGGCTTCACTTTTATTGAAGGGTCGTAGCTCACCCAAGTGCTTTAACGCCCATTCCAGTGCCAACCATGATTGTCAAGACCAAAGGGGTAGGAGAAACCCTGGGTGTCGAGGACAACTCACACTTTTTTTGGACATTCTTGTCATGGGACAGAATTGAGAAATCATTTTTTGAATCTTACCTAATTTTTTTTTGTAGTAGGTGAAGATCAAGTCTCACTCAATCTTAATTCGAAAAGAATAAGGGATCATTCGAACTGGAATCCTTTCCAATGTATCCAAATCCCTTGACTTGTTATGTGCTGTTGAAGTGCTAAAACTATCTCATTAGGTTTGTTATTACAGTATGATTTTTGTTGACATTTTTAGGGATGTTTTAATTGTACTTGTAAAAAGGTGTTTTCTTACCAATTAATATTGCTCCAAGGTAGTCCCTAATAGTTAATTACTATCACGTTGTTAAAATTGCTCCATGGCAGTCCATACTAACACAGTAACACCTAAATACAAATTTTAGTTCTAGAACATAAACATTTAAAGCTTAATCAATGCAGTAGTAGTTTTGAAAGGTTTCTTTAGGTGCAGTCGCGATTTACTATCTTGGAGTTTTTTAATTGGTATTACCTCCGTCTCAAAATAACCGTCGTTTAAGGTTAATGCGCACATATTGAGGAGAATGTTAATTCTATAGGTAATTTTAAACAATTTGACTCCACTACCCTTATGGCCTGTTTGGATAGGAGTATTTCAGTTGAAATACTAGAATTGGCCTAAATCCAATGTTTGGGAAACACTAGAAGTTGTAATTTGGAATTGGACCAAATCCCTGAGAATTTAGAAAGGGCTGAAACATAAGAATTTCAAATTCTCACAAATAAGGTGTCATTTCAAATTCTCAGCCCAACCCAACCCTCCCCATCACTATTTTCTCTCTCCTCCCTTTCACAAAGTCACGACTCTCAGTCCCTTTCTTTTCCTTAACCTATCAATTCTCTCACCTCTGTATTTGAAACGAAGCTCTTGCTCTCATGGCTGCCGCCATTGCAGGCTTCCTTCTCTCATATATCCCGATACCAAGTCCAATTCTCATTCTCTTTACATTTCTTGTGTTTCTCTCTCAATTCTAAGGGGAGATTCTTGCTTTGAGGCGTCGAACCACTTTGTAAATCACATCAAAGATATGTGAATCAATGGCGTTTTCAGATCTACAACACAATTTAAGATTCAATGGCATTCGTGCATCTATAGCACCTTCGATAAACCTGTTTGGGAGTTAATTGATGATTCGAGTTCAATCTTGTTCAAGAAAGGACAATTTCTCCCTTTTGATTTGGAACCCTAGGAGAGAGAATTGAAAAGCATTTTCATTTTTCTTTGATTGTGAGTCTCCAAATCATGATTTTGTGAGTTCTTTTGTCAAGTGTTTCTTGTGTAACTTTTTTACCCAAATTGGGTTCTTTGTTTACGGCAGAATGATTTTCAGCATTAGTGTATTGTTTCTGCCTCCGAAAATTTTCCCATTTTCTAGTTCTTTTTAACAATGGTAGTATTGGAGTGAAAGATTGAAAAGATTTGTATGGGAGTAAAAGATAGAGAAAAAGAAGAATAGAAAAAACCTGTAACTTGAATTCCAGATTTGAAATATCAAATATTTGCCAAACAATGGTTTTGAAATTGAAATGCTTTATTTCAAATTCTGATATTCAATTCCTGAAATTCAAATGAAATACTCCTATCCAAACACTACCTTATATTAATTGAAATGAGGTGCATTGGAAAGTGAAGTTAGTAATAGACTACAAGGGTACATTAGGAAGTTGAGCAATTAATGTTGTATCAGAATTGTAACACGACAAATATTTTGAGAAAAAAAAGTTAGTTAAAGCGACAATTATTTTGAGTAGATTGATTGGTGCTGTTTGTACATTCTTAGTGTTATCAGTAGTATGGGCTTAGGAAGGGTTTCTACTTGGATGGTTCACTTCTGTGCTTTATAGAAGCTTTTAAGATTTGCTATTTCATGATCCCTTTTAGCATCTAGAGCATGCATTTTGATGATTGATCATTAATATAATTTTGATTACTGGAAGAACAAAAAAATACTCATTTTACCCACTGGCTTTGTAGTTGTTGCAAGTTACCCTTTCGTACGTCCAAGCTCTCCAATTCTTTGGCTCAGTAATACAAAGAAAAACCAGTATACTGACATTAAAAATGTGAATCTTTTCGATTGAATACTGCTACAATCTCTATGTTAGCCAGACTTTTTGTACAGCAGTTTATACTCTCTTTTTTAATTAATTGATTTTTTTTTTCCTGGGTCAGTGGATGGATCAGGTTTGTGCTGCCATTCATTCTAGTTTGTTCTGCGGGGTTTATGCTTTGGCGTAGGCATGCCAAAAAAGGGATGCCTGTAGAAGCTTTCAGAATTGCAGCTCCTCCAAATAGGAATGCTGTGGAGCAGCTAATTACATTGCAAGAAGCCATTTCACAGGTTGAAGCACTGGTTCAATCTGCGAATATTGTTCTTCTGAAGACAAGGGCCCTTGTATTTGCTGTAGTTCCACAGGTATCTCTTGTGAGACACTGAATTTTGTTTATTGGTTTTTTTGCTCTTGGTTTGTGTTTGAATCAGTATGAGAGGGTTTTAGTTTCAAGTTACAATTAGCTAGTTTAATCTGCCTCGTCAGCAAGTTGTTAGTTTGTTTGAGCAATTGGTTAGAATTGGCAAGAAAAGGGGTTAATTCAATTGTTAGCCTGTAACAGTTAGCTTCTGTATTGCTCAAGCATAAATATGAGCTGGAAAAGATAATTAATTCAAGGACTTTTTTGCGGGGAATACCCTTGTAAATTACACTTTTGGACCGTCCTCTTCAATTTGATGGGCACCGAACTAAAGTTTTCCACTGCTAACCATCCACAAACGGATGGATAGACTGAAAGGATCAACGCTTTGCTAGAAGAGTACCTCCAACATTATGTCACCACCTCCCAGCGGAATTGGGTTGACTTGTTGGAGACAACCCGGTTTGCTTATAACTTACATAAAAGTAGTGCGACCGGGTTTAGTCTGTTTGAGTTAGCCATGGGTTGGTAACCTCTAACTCCTCATGAGATAACTAAGTAGAGCAATGATGGATCATGCCCAGCAGGACAAGCCATGTTCGAGGAGGCCCGAGACAACCTTGAAAAGGCCTCCTGCTGGATGAAAAAGTATGCCGACAAGAGCAGGAGGCTTGTGGAGTTTAATGTTGGAGACAAGGTCCTACTTAAACTCACTCCCCAAATCTGGAAGGTGACTGCTAAAAACGTTTTGAGGTCCGCTATCCCACCCTATGATGGGGGCTTTGAGATTGTTGAGCGGATTGGACCCGTGGCCTATCTGTTGAAGATTCCCGAGAGACTAAAGGTCTATCCCACCTTCCATGTCAGTTTCCTTAAGGCCTGTAACGAGGATGTTGCGGGGTTGCATCCCGAAGTAAAGCAAAATCCGCCCACTGTCTGGAGTCAACTTGACAAGTGGAGCGTATCCTCGGCCGAAGGGAAAAGGGCCAAAGCAAAAAGAACTGACGGTTTGAATACTTGGTTCAATGGAGGGGATATCCGGAGACAGAAGCTTCATGGGAACGAGACACTGCTTTATGGCAATTCGAGCCACAAATCCAGGATTACCTGATGAGGGTAGTGTCACAGCCCGCTTCATCTTACTCGATTTTTGATCGGGCCATGTGTGGACTAGAGTCTAATAATGCCCAAGTATAGGAGCATAAGTCTTTTAGCATTATATTTGGGCCATGGAGGCTAGTCTACTTACTAGGCCCAACACTCGGTCTTGTTAGGCCCATTTTAATCCTTAGAACTTCCATAATATTCTAGAGTATTCCAGAGTCCTATAGGATATTCGTGTATGTAGTTGAACTCTCTTGAATGTACTTGTATGTACTAACTACTAAGAATAATGTAGAAGGGTGTAGTAGTGTGTAGAATCTTGTCTAGAACTTTAAGGAGAGAGTGCCACGTGGCATAAGGATCTAGAATGTTCCCTTGGGGTTTATATATCGGAGGGCACCCCACCTCATTTGCCATTGTAGAATCCATACTTCATTTGTGCAATACAAGTTCTGTCAAACTTCCTTAGGTGTCCTCTTAAGCATCCATCTCTTTTCCTGGCAAGTCCGGGTTATTGGTAAGTCCAGGTTCGGTGATTTCGCCCTTCTCTGGTTCCCAGCACGCATCAAGGTAGCGCACTTGTCCTGTGTGCTTCAGCTACCTGCTCATTGAGATAGTGTATCACATCCCGAGCAACGTCTCTGTCCGCGGTCAACCCTTGGACCGTGTGGGTGAGAGCATCCTTCTCACTAGTTAACTCCTCCAACCCGGCATCCAGGTCGTCGATGTGCTTCGATTAGCCAATCAAGACCTGTTCGAAGTGACCCATCCGATCAAGCTTCTCTTCGACGTGGATGCACCAATCACCCAACGTCATTTCATTGACCATGATGGCTTCCCCATCATCGCTACTACTTCCTATCATGACTTCACACTCACTTAGGTGCTACGGTTCTCTCAACCGAGTTCTGATACGGTCCCCCTTGTTGGGACGCGGAACGTGCGACGCTTGTCTCCTAGCGGCAAGAGTGCCAGCCGTGCACAAGGAACGTCTTTGAAGTGTCGTTTGACACGAGAAGAAGGGATGGGATTCAAATTCGATGGGACGAGATTATGACGTGCAACGCGACACGGTGAAAGACACAACAATTCACTAGCATTGATGTCAATAGCTCTTTGGTAGGAAGCTTGATTAATCTGTGTTCATTAATAACTACTTCCTAAAGAGTGTTATGAGGTTTCGTGAAAGTGACAGTACTAGACATGAATTATGCACCACTCGCATACTCAAATCCACCCTGAAAAGTAAAGAAACTACGAAAACGCCACTAGATTACTTGGTGGCTCACTATGCCATGATCGAAGGGCATGACTAAGAACTCATCGTTTTGGGCTCATCTCCATCCGCTATCCGGACTTGCCAATATCCCGAACGGAAGTCTAACTTGGAGAAGTACCGTGCATTGGCCAAGCAATTGAACAAGTCGGCCACCAAGGGAATTGGATACTTGTTCTTCACTGTTATCTTGTTGAGGGCCCGGTAGTCAATGTACATCCTCAACGATCCATCATGCTTCTTTTGAAATAACACCGTTGCCCTATATGGTGCCTTAGATGGCCGGATAAAACCCGCTTCTAGGAGCTCCTTAAGTTGCCTCCGAAGCCTCTTAACTCCGTTGGAGCCATCCTGTAAAGACCCAACACATCACTAGTGGTCTCGTTACCGGTTCCAACTCGATCTCGTGGTCCACTTCCCTCCTGTCATAGGGCAACTTTTTTCGATATGGAGCCTTGCCTGTGTGGCGTTAAGCACCAAGTACTCGACCAGCCTTTTGACTAGTTAGACAATGAATATAAACGACAAGCAACAATAGGGTCAATGATTACTTTTATTAGAGAGACACAATGTTCAATGCAATGCTTTGGATACCCTAGTCAAGTGCCCAGGGTTCCTATTTATAGGTAGGGACAACCCCCACTGCTGGGTGAATAAGGTGTGAACACACAAAGGACATGTCGCTTCACTGGGACGTGTCTTTTCGTGCCCAAGACCTGTTCTGCAACCGCTTGCTTAGGATTCATAATCGCTTAGAACTTCATTGCACTTCAAACCGGGCATGTAAACTCCCTCGGAATCCGGATGCATCGCTTCGCTCTCGGGCATGACTGCCCGGTTGAACACGCCGCTTTGCTCAGCGCATGTATCGCTCCGCTGAGCGGGCGTGGTAACCGCTTCTCTTGCTCGGAGATGACGCCTAGCTGCTCGCACCTCTTAGCGCGCAAGGCACCGTTTCGCTGTCCGGGCATGGGCGCCGGTAACCGCTTCCTTGACACGCATCACTGCGCGGTGAAGGCAACGCTATGCCATCCCATGCCTTGCAACCGTTCCCACTAGGCATCGCTTCACATGCCGGGCATAGGTGACCGCTAACCATGCCCGGGTGTGACCGGACATCCATGCCCGGAAGCATGATGCCATGCCCGGTCATCGGTGTCCGACGTCATGGGCCTCCTGACCTTGTCAAAGGGGAAACCACCCCCATGTCCATGTCAAGGACATCTTGGGCAAACCTCTAGGATGTCTCGACATCCGTCCATTCATGCCATGGTGCGAGGTGCCAAGCACACATGGCCTTGTCCACCACAGGAAAAGGACAAGGACAAGGGGTCTTACAAACCACCTCCACCAGAAGAACTTGACGCCCTCGTCAAGTACTCGTGTATTTGAATTTCAAATTGCCACAAGGTCATGTCCCTCTCCCACGAGGCTCCGACTCCGGGCTTCCCTTCCAATGGACAAGATATTCAACCCTTCGATCCTTCTTGCTCATCCCAAGTATCTGTGGTCAAAGATGCGCCATCCTTCTCAAATTGCTTCGTACAGTAGGTGGGCTTCTCTTAACGGGAGGGTGCAAGCTACCCACGTCTTCCACGTAAGGTTTGAGGATACTTACGTGCAATGTGAGGTGCACCTTCAATCGTTCTGGGAGATTGACTCGTCACGCAACCTTCCCCACATTCTGTACAACTTCAAATGGACCATCATACTTAGGAATTAGGGACCAACGGGCTGTCTTACTACTGATCTTCTTCCAGATCTAGGGTGTCAACTTGAGGAGCACCTTATCCCCAACGTTGAATTCCGGAGGGTGACGGTGTTGATTAGCATACTTCTTCATTCTCCTTTGAGCCTTATCGAGGCTATCCCTTGCCGACTCAAGCTTCTCTTGCCTGTCAGAGGCAAAACGAAGGGCGGCAGGGCAACCTGCCTCCTTGTCTTGTTGCACAATCTTGTGAAGCGTCAAAGGTTGCCAAATGCCAACCCATGGCAAGTTCAAAGGTGCTGAATCTCGTCGCACTGCCCTTATGGAGAATATAGGCAAACTGGGTTGTATCAAGCAATTCCTGCTGGTTGCGTTGAGAGGCCGACACATAGTGTCGTAAATATTCCTCCAATAGAGCGTTGATATGCTATGTTTGCCCGTCCGTTTGTGTATGATTAGCCGTTGAAAACTTTAGTTATAAACCCATGAGGTTGAACAGAACCACCCAAAATCGTCCCGTGAACCGGGTGTCGCGATCACTGACTATGTCAACGGGCAAGCCAAAGTACTTGACAACGTATGTGTTGAATAGTCGTGCCACTTCCCTTGCCGAGCACGCGTTTAGGGAAGGTATGAACACTGCATACTTTGAAAATCGGTCGACGATCACCATGATGGAGATCAGGTGTCTTGCGGTGCTCGATCTTGTCTTGTTGACAAGTCAAGCACGACTTCACATAGGCTTCAACTTCTGTCTCCCTCCATGGCCAGAAGTAACTTCAGGCCAACAAAGCATGTGTTCGCTCGCACCCGGAGTGACCAACCAGCGAGAGTCATGCACTTCCCGCAATAATTCATAAGGCAAGGCGCCCTGCAGGAATGAAAAGGCGCCTCCCTTGGGTGAAGAGAAGCCCATTCTCCACCCAATATTTTCGAACAAAACCGTCGTCAACCCCCTTCAACAGGCTTTGGAACTCACGATTCTCCTTCGCTGCTTTGCCTGAGGGTGCCAAGTCCAGCGCTCCAGCGGACAAGAAAACCCGTGTCGATGGGAGTTGTTCATTTGCAAGGGGCCGCACCTTGCCCGGAACTGCCCGTAGCGGCAGCTAACTTGCGGCCATCCTGGGGACGGACCAGGATGAGGAGGAGGTGGAGCAGACCGAGGCACGAGTGAACACCCTTCGTTTACTCAATGCCATGAACGTGGAGAACGCTCTTGATGGTCTCATGTACTTCCCCGTCAGTCTGAACGGACACGAAGTAATGGCGATGGTAGACACTGGCGCCACCCACAACTTTATCAAGGTTCCCTGTAGGAATGAAAAGGCATCTCCCTTTGGTTAAGAGAAGCCTATTCTCTACTCAATATTTTCGAACAGAACCGTCTTCAACCCCCTTCAACGGGATTTGGAACTCACGGTCCTCCTTTCCTGCTTCGTGGACCCGGTTGGTAAAGTTAGACTCCACCCGAGTCAATCTGGCCACCAATGCAGCCAAGGCCATCGATGCCTTGCGGCTGATTAGGTCCGGGACCATGTTGTGCCTTTCAGGCTTGTGTTCCCACACAAAGTCATACTCTTGTAGAAACTCTAGCCAACGAACCTGTTTAGGGGACAATTTCGTCTGGGACTGGAAGTATATATTAGCCACGTTGTCCGTTCGCACCATGAACTTAGTCCCTAGCAAGCATTTTCTTCTCGTGGGTCGAATAACGCTCTTCTGCGTCCTTCAACTTTCGACCCTCGAAGGCAATGGGATGCCCGTCCTGAACTAGCACACCCCCAATGGCATGCCCAGAGGCGTTCGTATGTACTTCAAACGGCTTGCCAAACTCGGGTAACTTGAGCACAGGTTCGGATGACACCGCCACTTTTAAGTTGTCAAATCTCTCTTGACACTTGCTGGATCACTCCCATTTCTGATCGTTTTTTAGTAAGTCGGTGAGTGGCGACACAATACGAGAGTATCCCTTGATAGACTTCGGATAATAGTTGGCCAGACCAAGAAACGACCGCAACTTGAGCACAGACTTGGGTGCAGGTCGGTCCCTTTTGGCCTGAACTTTCTTTTCATCCATCCGGATGAGGCCTTTACTGATTCGATGGCCTAGGAACATGATCTCCGGTTGAGCAAACTCACATTTTCCTTTTTGATGTGTAACTCAGGCTCCCTCAGTTTGGACAGTACCATCCTAAAATGGTTGACATGTTCCTCCAAACTTTTCGAATATACTACAATGTCATCTAGATAGACTACACAGAATGCATCAAGATACTCATAAAGAACATCATTAATTAAATGGCAAAAGGTTGCCGGGCATTGGTTAGCCCAAACGGCATTACAAGAAATTCATCGGAACCATACCTAAGGACTCATGTAGTTTTTGATTCATCCCCTCCCTGATC
>BSSO01003027.1:0-17543 GCA_030267885.1 Mesembryanthemum crystallinum
ACTTTTTTTTTGTCGATCACTACCTCATGCCCTATTCCGGCTAATAAAGCATGTGGATTGACCATTTTACCCCTAGTTTAATGAATAAAATGGGTTTTAATATTTAATTTTTAATTTTTTTTTGTTTTCCCTCCCCTTTTCTTATTTCCTTTTCAAATCAAAATAAGTAATACCACCTTAAGAAACAATGAAAATTATTTATTTTCAAAACATTGTGAGGGGTAAAATGGTCACTCCGTATCTTTTTTTGCCGGAAAAAGAGGCTAAGGTAGTGATCCACAAATAAAAAGGGGTTAAAAGGTAGTTATTTTCAAAAAAAAAATTATAAGGTAGTTATTCGCAAAAAGTGAAACTTAAAAGATAGTTATTGGCAAATTTTTCAAAATATTATTGTGATGGAACTTTCTAAAATACTTGAGATGGTTTAGTTTATCACACTTGACTAACAAAGATATATGATGTGCAGATCACCAGAGATGCTGGGGGCTCAAGAGAATTGCTGTATAATGTGAATGTGAGATCCATAGGCTCTTTTTGGTTTGCACTTCTATATCTTTGTTCTAGATGTTTGTTGACAATGTTAATTCCTTTTGCTTGAAATTTACTCATCAGCTTCCATAGCCGTACAGCCTCACCGTATTTGGTGGGGGAATCTCATACATGGATTAAGTTCGCATTGTTTTCTGCATATTATGCAAGTTCATGAATCAAGATGGAGATGGAAATATAGTTTACATGTTTCATTTTTTCGTTCTCCAGTGAGGTCTTATAGTTTGGATAAATTTCGGTTATCAGATCAATCTACAAGCCTTTCTCAAGAGAGATTAATGTTAAAAACTTCAAAAGTGTACAACTCTTTTGATTGAATGAAACAATACATGTTAAATATGAATTTACACGATATAGATTTGAATTTATTTTTTTTCATCTGCTTCTTGATGCGAAATTGTATGAAAGAATCTCCTATAGGTAAGTCATATATATATATAGAAAGAATAGTTTGTATAGACATGGTTGCCATGCTTAGGCATCGGATGGTGCAATCCAGTGTCTGCCATTGACAAAGCTCTTGGCAAGGAATTTATGGGCGGTATCAAAGTCGAGCTCTCTAGCCCACGAGGCACCCCGGACTGCTTGTGCTCCTGGCCCCCAGCACTTGTATACCCCAAAGAATGCCGTCCTGCATAAAACCATATAATCCAGCTTTCTGTTAGATAAGGTTGATTGAATTGAATTAGGGTTTGAATAGATGCCCAATTATCAATTACCTCACACAAATCTGCTTACAACGCCTTGTTAATCAACTATTCATTCAGTTGTTATTTAGTTCAGTTTGGTTCCAACACATTTCAGTTGAATGAACACAACCTTAAGAAATTTTGTACTATTATTGTTATTGGAATCCAAATAATGAAGCCGTTATGACCGGTTAAATTCACGAGTATGGGACAAAAAGCACAAATGAGAGGGGGGCAGGGTAAGGGCTTACTTGTTTTTGCCACTAGTATGGTCCCAATCATCCCAGCCACCATGGGCAACGAGATCATCGAAGTAAGTGTAAGAATAGACTATTCTTGAGTACTGGCCCAATGCCCGGCCCACATAGATTGGCCCGTTCCCTGTCACCCTGCAGTTCACAAATGCAAAACCTGTCTTCTCATCTGGGGATCTCCTGTCTTGTGCTGCTATTGATCCAAACCTTGTTGCTGTTGAGTGTATCTCACAATCCTTTTAGTTTCCCCCATCAAATCACCATATAGAAGATTAGTAAAATCTTATTTAGCGATGCACACAAGTTGATATAAACAAGTTTTTAAGGATACTCTATTAGATTAAGACCGATGAAAAAGACGAGTTTAACCATGAATAGCAGATACTAAACTAAAGTAAGATTCTCGACATTTTATCTAAACCAACTGGTGTTATGAGGACTAATCAGCTTATTTCTATATTGGTTTTTCTCCAATTTTTGTTTTTATATTTTTGATGCAGTGATTCTACTATTCTTATGATTTAACAAACTATGCATTTTTGTTTGAAAATATACAATATAGTTTCTAGCTTCAAGATTCAGCTTTATTAGCTCCTTTTCACTTTAAATAAACTTGCTTTTTAAAAGAACCAAAGACAAATGAGAAACGGAAACTCATATAGGATAAATAGGGAGCAGATTACAAGACGGTATGGAATTGAACATGAAAGTACAAATAGAAAAGTTGGCGTACTTTTACTGCATGCTCATATATGATACAGTATTACTTGAGACAACCATAGACAGTAGAGAAGAAAAAATACAGAACAAAGCCTGAGCAATGCACATACATATAGCTTTCTGTTAGAGTATTTAATTAATCCAGAACAGTTAATTTCTTGACACCTATTGGCTAATTGGTTTCAGCAAGAGACAGTATGCAATTTAAATACTCTCTACTAGAAGAGTTTAGTGTTAACCTAATATCCTCTTGGAAGTGTAACTAAATTGATGTTACTGACTGTCACTGATGACTTAGGATAACATTAACGTAGTAGTAGTACTTCAGTTGTAAACAAATTTTAAGGAATGAGATGAAATAATGGGCCCTATGGAGCTTACTTTGTACATGGAACGGCCATTACCAAAGATGAAATCAATGGAGCCTTCAATGTAGCATTCCTTGAAGTAATGGCGGCCAGCATCGTCACATAATGTGTCCTGGTGACCATAGAATCCACAACCGGAGAAATAAGCCTTGTCGCCTGATATCCTGATCGCTGCCGCTTGCCATCCTTCCATCCCCGGCATAGGTGCTGGCGCCGTGTTCTGCACATAGATATATATATATATATATATAGTTAACCACTGCATGTTACTCCACAATTAACTTACAACCTTATATCTTATACTTATCAAAGTTAAACGTAACGTTCATTTCATCATTCTCATAATGTATTCAATTCAGACTAGTTAAATTTTAGAACTTACTTTCTTATTTCTTTTCTCGCAATTATTTATTGAGATCCCTTCTAATTTAGTTCAATGTGATTTAGTTGAAATGAAATGAATCAAGATTGCGAGACGTATTACCAGTAAGTACTAATGGGCTAACAACTAACAAGCTAACCTTGAAGCTGATGTTTCTGGCGGAGAAATAATTGGCAAAGACAGTAACTGAGCCAGTCCGGTAGGTGCGAAGTTGTTGGCCGTCGGCACCGGTATCACTCGCCCTGTCATGCCACTCTATCACCGTTACGTCCCTCCCTGCTCCTTGGAATGTTATGTATGGCTTTAATTCTGGTACCACTACCTTCTCTCTGCTCGATTGTACATACGCATCCAATATAATTAACACACCACATTAAGAATTTGCATTTCTAATAATAATACTACAAATCTATACAAACAAAGATAAAGGGATTGGTAATTATGCATGCTATCTAGTTTAACTCATCAGATAGATCAATTCATATATATTCATGTATAAACGTGTGAAATGGATCAATTCTGTGGGTTTTGGGTCAGTTAGTTCGAGGTCAGTTTTGAGTCAAATCAAATTCTAACTTATTTTCCCGATTTTTGGTATGAAAATTTGTACCAAAATGCAAGATGGGTCGGGTTTAGATTTGATTTTGCTTGGTTGAGGTCAAATTTTAACAGATCTATCGCATAAAATGATACCAAAATATAACAAAGCTTAAGTGATAGAGTGCACAGGACTCCAATTATATATGAGGGGTCGGAAATTCAAGATTGATTTATATATAGAAATAGTGGTATAAATAGTGTGGATAGATAAAGTAACTTTGTAGCACATTTATGAATTATGAATCTATGATCATCATGCTTATGTAAGGTGCCTTTATCCTTGGTAAACACAGTTTTTGGCTTAACATAGAAAGATAGATTTTAGATAACCAACCTATACACAGTTTTAGCAATGCAAGAAGTTAAAAAGAGAAAGAGAGCAAAGAAGGGATTACATGTATAATCCAGGACTAATATGGATAATGACATTAACCATATTATTCTCCGGCACAGCATCCACAGCCGCCTGGACGGAAACAAAATCTCCGGCCCCACCAACGTCGACCACCATATGCCGGTACCCAACTGGTCCCACCCACTTGTGATGATGCCCCTTCGTCGCGTTGGCCGCCTTCGGAGATGGGGACGGTAACGGTGGCGAGGCAGCGTGCCCTTGGTGGCCGTGGTGGTGGTGGTGGTGGTGGCGGCCGCCCATGACCTGCAAAGTTGCATGTGAAAACAAGTACAATAAGGAAGTAGCATAAATTAAGTACATGGAAGTATAAGAATATAAAGAAGCCATTTGAAATAATTAATTAAGAGAAAAACAAAGTATTGATGAGATAGAAATGATGTTATGTTTGTTGGTTGATGATCAGCTGATCTTGAGCTCAAATTCTCTCTCCTTTAATGTTTTCCTTCTTGGGCTCTGTCTAGCTAGCTCAGCTAATTAGCTAGTAGAGAGAATTAGAGAGGGAGAATGGCAAATGAACAACATGAATTTATGTTACTATTTATATCATCATGTAGTTAAATTTCAACGGTCATTTTTTTTGTTCTTCCCTCCATTGCATGTGACAAAATGGGTGGAGGGTCTATAGATAGAGAGGGCCCTTTTGGCATTTGTTGGAGTAGGATTACTAAAAGAAAATACTGTATATTTTACTTTTATTTTTCTAGTTCCTAGGGAAATATTATGAGAATTGGGAAATAGAGCAAGGACAAAAAGATAGGTTAATATCGTTTCTTTGGATTATAATCATTGGCTTTATGTGCTCTTTTCGGCTAAAAGGAAGAAATTATAGCTACAAAAAAAAAAAAAAGTCCATATAAAAGAAGATGAATGACATATATGTTATCATTGCATTTGACTTTGAGCCATGGCAAATAGTTTAGTTCGTACTCCTAGCTGACCTACTAGTACCTTTGTAATTAACTTCAACTATCGAAATACTCAGCACCATCAACCCTAATGGGACATATCATAAGGTAGAGACTCAGGGCCACTTCGAGGGTAGGTTACGGTGTGCGACGGTCTAAGGTTTACGGTCCACAATTAAAAGGGTTCATAAATATGGATTTTTATTAGTCATTCATAATCCTTATCAATTACAGTATATTTATTTTTACGACCACTCTTCAACCCCTATATATTAGACTCATATTTTGGTGATATGATATACCAATGATTATAGTGGTGCTTAGAATTATGCAATGATTCATCTTGAATGTTTGGAAGCTCTTACCAGGCCAGATTAGGTTTAGTACTGGAGTATTACAGTAATTAATATTGGCAACAACTAAACAAAAGCAGAATGGATAACTTAAATTAAATTACAATTGGGTATAACACGCTAGATAATTACTAGGAAATAACCCCCAATCTGACAACCTGTGCTTCAGTCTTTCACACACCACGTTGTTATGTGTGTCTAATGGATAGCATTTGCATAATTGCATGGCCGTTAATTTGATGGTCTAAGTATGGTCGATTGTATTTCATATTCTTAAACCCCTTTTATTTGTGGACCCCACTGAATTTGAAATTAAACCCATATAATATAATAGGAGTATTGATTTTTTGAACGTTGGGACTACTGCTGTTGCCTGTTGGTGGGTTTCCACTTTCTTCATTTGGTACAGTTGTTAGTTACAGATCACAAAACACAGAAACATACTACTAGTAATATTAACAGTGGGGGGTCTCTGTGTTGTTTAATTTCTCACCAATTCTTTCACATAAAAACGAGAACATTGACACTTTTTACTGCTACTAGTAAAATGATTGGCACCATTATATGTTGTTGGGAGACTTGGAGATCCACTGATGATACACTTATGTTTAAGCAAATTTGAGTGTTCGATTATTTGTGTGACTACACATATTACTGCTTGTTGCAAGCGCTTCGTCCATTCATTAACATACTATGATTAATTTATTCGAGTTAATTTTGCTTATATTTATCGTTTATTTTTGTAAATTTTTGTGAATTTTACTAAATTCTAATGTTGAATTGTGTTGAAACAACTAATTTAGTTGACTCTACTAAATTTTGTTGATTTTTACCTAGGTTAATAATAATAGATTGATAGTAAGGCCTGAAACCTCATGTCAAAATTCAATTTCTCTACTTCATACTCCACTGTATTGAAATTTTGAGTATAAAACAAAAAAAAAACAAAAAAAAAAAAAACAAGAAGAAATTACTGTTAGTACTAATTGATCACGGTTGGGCAAACACATATGTATGTTAATTTAAACAGTTATACAATCAATCAATATTTGTCAAACAGAGCTTAACAAGGCATAAGAGTGACTATTATTTTTCTTGAAAAAGGATTTCCTACTTATATTTGTCTAGTGAGTCACCTCTACTTGATCTTTAGACCTTCAAAAAGGTATTATAAGAGTGTGTTCATTTCATCCTACCCAATCCCATTTCAGGTCGTTCAGTTCAATTCAATTCAATTCAGGTCGTTCGATTCAGTTTGCTTTATTATTATTGTTGTTGTTGGAGTGTTATTATTATTAATGTTGCTAGAGTATTATTATTGATGTTGTTGTTATTAATAAAAAAAAATTGCACTCAACATGATACATTAGTATAATATATATAGTGTATTTGCAATAGTCTAATATTATTATCATATAAATTTATGAAGTTTACATATAAAAGCATCAAATTAATCATTGGTATAGTCAAAGTTATCATCATTTTACATGTGAGCGGCCATATTAGCAAACTCATGTATTTTTCGTATGATAATGCAAATGACCATGTTCTTCTTCGACTGCACGGATTCTTTATGCTATTCATCTTGCACTTGATCCACTACTTGTTTCCAATCATTAGTGTACAAGTCAGAATCCGTTATTCCTTGTACTAATACTTCATACTCCAAATTTGTATTCCTTGTTTGTGTAAGGCCTTGTTCTCTAGAGCTTATTTTTGTTGATTTCAGCAAAAATCAACAAAAATCAGTAAAATCAACAAAAATCAGCAAAAATCAACAAAAATTAGCAAAAATCAACAAAGTCGCTCTGTGCCGAATCTAACGAATCAACAAAAATCAGTAAAATCAACAAAAATCAACGAAAATCAATAAAAATCAACAATAATAAATAATCAACAATAAATATCAACAAAAATAAGTTGAATAGAACAAAGCCTAAGTGAATAATATTATGTAACATAAAAGTTGTTGTAATAATATCCACTTGATACCTATCTTCCATTTTTGGCATCTTTTTCACTATTTTTCATGTATTTTTCAATATGCCAAATGCTCTTTTAATTGAGGTACGTATGAAAAATGCCGATATAGTTATAATTCTCATAAATTCATATTATTATAATTCTCATAGAAGGTTGTACTCAAATTATTATTATTATTATTATTATTATTATTATTATTATTATTATTATTATTATTATTATTATTATTGTTATTATTATTATTATTATTATTATTATTCAATTCAGTTCAGATCCTTCAGTTCAGTACGTTTAGATATTTTCAGATAAACTGAACACACCCTAAGATAGATCCTTTAAATAAGGTTCTTTCCTTTTTTATGGGAAACATAGTAGAATTAACAACTCTTTTAAAAGTTTAATCTTATCTAATCTTATCCATAATTCTTCATCTTGGTTCAATAACTCAATGGTCGGCTAGTTATTCCCATAAAGTTTGATTCTCCCATATGCCTCTCTTTGTGACATCATATACAAAATGTTTATGAAAGAAACATTTAATAAAATTGGCCTATTAGCTCAGCTGGTTAGAGCGTTGTGCTAATAACGCGAAGGTCGCAGGTTCGAGACCTGCATGGGCCAATATTTTTTATATTTTTACTTTTTTAAGTTGGACAATTTTATGTCACAATTAAGAGAATAATGAATGAGATGGTTAACTTTAGGGCAAAAATAATCTTCAATATAGCATGAGATGAGAAATGCATCACCTGCTATATTCATCTATAAAATCAATTGTCTTACAAAGTAATGTTATGACAGAAGTAGTTTATCAGAAATTACATTTGTTAGATAATTTGTCTTGATAACAAAAATCATCTTCTATGCTACTTTACTTTTACTTTGCCTTCTAAAACTTTGCATATATATAGTGAACCATTTTTGCATGTCTTTTCTCAATCTTTCCCATTAAATTTTTTATAATTTTTACCAGAATAAGGCCTGAGACAGTGCTATCATAGATTTAAATTTCAAATGCTGCCATTGTAACTCAATTCACTTCCAATGATTACACCAATATAAACAGTTGATATAGTAGTTCAGAACATATCACAGTTAACCAATAAATTTGTGTCTTACATATATATACACAGGGTAACAAAAGCATTGACAACCACATTACATGGGAGAAGCAATACAGAACAATGGTTCTGTGCAACATTAACCATATCCAATCAATTGATATGATGTCAAGTAAGGTTTTGTACAACAAACACTAATTTTTCTCCCCTCCTCCTCGTCGTTGGAGAGATGTAGAAGATATCATCCCTCTTGCGATTCATGTACAACCCAAAATTCCAATCCGAAATGAATCTTCCGCTCCATTTTTATCCGTCCCTCAAAAGAGTTCTTCAACTCGACAACAAAATCCCACGACTTCCCTTTTGATGATGACAAATTAGTAGAGCTTGTTAAATCCAGCAGGAGGCGGGGACTCACCCAATCTGCTAGGCAAGAAAGCCTCTCTTTCAAGAGAAACTTGAAGAGCTGACATAACCTTGTTGTAAGCAACCAACAAAAAGGGAGAAGCACAGAAAGCGTAGGCAAAAGTCGAGAGTGCTCTGTAAACCCCATCCTTATACCAAGGGCATGCCATGACTAAGAGCACCCCAAATATCGCTAGCCATGGAGTTATAACAGCTAGTGTTGGCAATAGGAAGGCGTTAATTGCTATCGAGCAAAGGGAAAATGTGCCTAACAAGTAAAGGCTCCACCCTATTAAGGGGTGAACGGTGTGGGGGATTATGAAGAAGGGGATTACATAGGCCGCGAGAATGAATGCCATGGCTAGGAATTTTAGACCTGTGTGGTATACCATTGCACTCTTATCTAACCGGCGGTAGCAAAGCTTAGAGACATTTGGTCGAGCTATACGGGTTACGGCTATGATTCCTAGGTAGAGAACCGCCTCGATGATCACCATTGGCATCTCAGCTCCATATCTGCAATGAAACATGGATTCAACTTTATTAGTCAATGAATTGAATTTTTATCAAATAGTAGGATCAAGGGTGCAAAATGTTTGGCTTTGTGTTGCTTTTGATTCAGGTAATCAAGTGAAGACAAGTCAAGAGTAGGAATATTAATGTAAAATATTTATGTTTGATCTAACTCACGTTTATATCGCCTAACAGAATTTCTTGTCTGAATGAACAAAACTAGCCCTAAGGTTTTGACAAACGCCTTATTCATTTCAGCGTTTTCATACTAGATTCAATTGAGTCATGTTCAATTGTGCAACTCACTTTTTCTTTCACATATATTCCTATCCATTCACCTCAATTCAGTTCATTCAATTAAGTTAGTTTAGTTCATTAGAAAGGAACAAAGCCAAAGTCGAGCTTTCCTGGATCCAAACATAACATATCGAAAACTCACCCAAGAGTGTTGCGACGTTGTTCATGCCACGAGAAGCCAAGAGGGAGAACAGGCCATGACCACCAATACCATGGCTTTAGCCATACTGCTCCAGGGAAGGTAATCACACTGTTTGGTCCACAGGGGATGTTCCAACGAAGTTTAAGGTCTGCGCCCCAAAAAAGACAATGTTTAGACAAATTCCAAGGACAAGAAAACAGATAACTCTGCAGTTAATTGAGTTAATTAAATGAAAATTAAGAGTATTTTGGGCTAAATTGTACTCACAGAAATAAGAAGCATCCATTTGATAGCCTAAAGGAAGCCTGTATTGCCCACTGAGCTTGCTGTTGTTTGCTGGTGGATGGAACATGGGCTTATCAAGCAAGTCAGGGTAGTAAGCGCCAAGAAATCCCTGGTCTGCCCCGTCTGGGTTTGGTTTTTCTACCTCCAATGCATGAAGCATATCCTTGAAAACCTCTGTTGATGGCTGCAATTCATCAAACTGATCAGATTTCCATTTCAAAATCCAAAACAAAGTAAGAAAAGATGAAGGGTTGTTAAGACAAGAAAGTTTTATAGCAGAGCAACCAACCAAGCCAAACCTACTTCAAGTCTTCAACTAAACTGTGCTGAACTAAATGGGAACTGAATGAATAATTTAATCTAGCAATTAATATTATGTTTTAAGTACCTGCAAGACAAAGAGGCCAGTGTGGAAAATACAGGGGTTGATGAAGACGGCACAGAAGTCGCCACACTGAAATAGTTCATCCGTCTTCTGGAGGAAAAGGTTGTCAGCATCAAGCATGACCACCCTTTCATAGTCCACCAGGCTATAAGCATACATCTTGTTCATAGTTAGCTTGAATCTGTCGTTTTGGTTATTCGCTCTATATGGATTATGTAGATTCTCCACTCTCACTACCTTCACACCATCTTCTAGTTCCCTGACATATAAAACCAAGTTCTGATCAGCTTATTTGAGCAACATTATATCTGTTCATGCATCTTTTGTTGGTCAAGAAATAAGAGTGAAGAACTTAATTTGATGACAGGCACGAAATTTTCACTCACATCATCAAGTTCATAATGTCACATTATTTTCACCACTTCCGATATGCCTAAAAGTTTAAGCTGATACACGCGAAAACACAGCTATTCATCTTCTAATCTTAATATGATTCTCAACATATCAGGAAAGAGGTAATACATAACCATGAAATGCACTCAACAACACCCCCAACCCTCCAAAAAAGAAAAAAAAAAAAAAGAAAAAAAGAAAAAAGAAATACTACAAATGCAGTTATGATTCATCTTTCTTGTTGACCAAAACAATATGGTATCCGTACAAGTTGAAAACTCAGCAGCACCATACAAATTCATTTTGGCTACTATATTGAATTATATTAACAGTACATACTAATACAAAAATAAGCAATCATGTGTCCATTTGTTTAGGTTGTACGACCATTCAATGGCTTATAAACAAAGCTTAAACACGCCTTTGACTTGATCAGCAAACAAAATGATAATGTGAATTAGCACCAAGATGATTTGCTCAAATCCAAGCCGTACAAATTAAAATAATGAGGAAGGATATATATTCCTAATCTTACGAACATTTAACGCATTTAATCCGCTAGGATCACATGGCTATCCTCTATGGTTGCAAGTTGCAACCATACTCTATAATAAGTTATATTCTTATGCATTCCTAATATTGCTCATATTTGGCGAAAATTTAAGATCCTACGAAATCCCCTCAACAAATATGGTGAAAACTATACTTGGAACTCACCTCATTGCATTCCCAATTTTGCAATTTGATTTCTCAACAATCGGTTACTCAATGTGTTATTAAGTTAGCTTATATAACCTTCTTTAGTGGCTACATAATGCAAATATCATCACTTCCCCAAATTGAACAACTAATTACGCGAAAATTCCCTAAAAATAGTAACAAATTCGACACGGATCATTTCGTAAAAGATTTCTAGTTTAGTATTACTTGTAAGAATGTTTTGATCATTAAGATACATAAAAAGGCAAATTATCCCAAACAAAAGAGAGGGGGGGTAGATGATATGAGAAAGAGCAAGTTTAGAACATGACTAAAAAATCTCTCCAAAGACCATCAACTACATGAAAGTCATCATCTGCTACCACTAATCACACCTTAACTCATGGCAAATCATGATAACAATCAGAACATTAAAAGGTTTTTATGTTGCAATCATGTGAGGTTTGAATTGTGAATTTGTGATAATCACCCAGAAAAGTCAATGAACTGAAAGAGTCCAACTCTATGGCCACTTGCATTGATAATTAAGTAGTAGGAGTATATCAAGAATAAACAAAGACAGATCATAATTAATTAGTTGACAACTCACAACTTGATTTATGATTTGTGAGATATTCTCCAACTATGTGACTTTAAATACTGTATCAAAAATTTCGGTACTATAATGTATTGCTACTGACACAAACTTTTTATTTTTTATTTTTATAAATTTTTTTCTTTTCTTTGGTTTTATTGTAGTACAGGGGAAAAGGGTGATTGTCTGGATGCTTAAAGAAAATAAAGAATTAGAGTAAAAAATTTGGCCAGAGACACAAATGGAAAGTCAGACTGAGACCCACCAAAGGGACAGAACATCCCTCTCCAAAAACCCAAGAAACTTTAGACATCTGGAATTTTTTTTATTTTTTTTTGGATTTCTAGACACCTGGAAATTAAGAAAGAAATATAAACAAAAATTGAAAGGGAAAAAACACCTAACCCCAAGACCAGGTCATCTATGGACCCCATTCACCAAATCAAATTGTCTACTACTAATGTCTATTCTTGTAATAAACCCCCACTTTATGCACTGCCCAACAACAATGCCATTGAAAAAACCAATTGGTCTAAGTAAACTCCCCCAACACTTATCATATTACTATAAATATCTATTCAAGTAGATACTACTGCAGGATTAGAATATATCATCAACATAGTGGACATGTCAGGCTACTATCATATGATGATATGAGAAGAAACGTATGCAAATGGAAGACCATTTATTCACTAGAGTGTTCAAGTATTAGGTTTCCTTGATCATATGTGTAAGTTATGATAACTTTGTTATAGCTAGACTACAGTGTTTACATTATAGGTTAATCACATAGTTGACTACAAGTGAGTTATTTGTCTTACATCGCAAGATATAGAGCCTCGTACATGTAAGATAATTAGAGTGTGTTTATTTCAACTAAAACATGTTGAACCAAACTAAACTGAATTGAACGGAATAACACTCCGAAATGATAAAATGCACACACCCTTAGACCTTAGCCCTTGTTTTTTTCACATCTAATACTAACTTTTAGCTCGTTTAAGAGTTATGTACATACAATTTTAGTTCAATGCCAATTTACTTAGTTCAGCAACTTTGTTTTTCTCCATTTGGTAAAAAGGAACATGGCCTTCAGTTACTCCAAGCTAAAGAGTAAATGCAAGTTGTAGATGCAATCTCCGCATAATAGGGAACAACAAAACGTGATTAGTACCTACCCAAATTAAAATGCATCTTTTCTTTTCTTTTCTTTTCTTTTCTTTTCTTTTCTTTTCTTACCAAAGTCGCCCAAGTTGTCATTTAACTCTTCTAAACAAATCCAGAATAATCACTAATAATATCCCTCTCTCTTTCTAAGAGTACTCTAATGGAGTACTACATTATAAAGTAGTGCTAATTTTGTTTCTCACCTTTTTAATTGTTAGACTAAAAACTAAAAAAGACACCCCAATTTGTGCTGTCTTTTCTTATCCTAAATTCCTAATCCTATGTAACAATGACTATGCTGCGTATAATGGACCCTGCCTACAGCCGTGACAAATGGACCGCTCTGATGACGCCACGTCACCAATCACATTCTGATCCTAAGCATATTCCCATTAATCCAACCACAAAAACCCATTCCTTGTTGACTTATTGACTATCCCAATGATATCACCCAACACTTTGATCATCATACATACCTTTATCTATCTGTTCTCTTCCACACCCAATCCCCCCACCAACAATCTACACTCATCTATTCCCCCCCAAAAAAAAAAAAAAAATAAAATAAAATAAAAGTGAGTTAATTTGAAAAAAGGAGATAAAAATTAACACGTTTACCTGGACGTGTTTTCAACAACTCACGACTTAAAGAAACAGACTTTTTTCTAGTTGTCCTAACGTGATAACGGTAACTAATATTTTCAAAATGACTATTTCTACAAGAATCAAATACTCCAATATTCGACTTGGGTTCAAATCTCTTACACCCAGAACTTTAATTGTTAATTATCAATGTAAAAAGAAAAATACCCAATTATGTAAATTCATTTTATGATTTATCTTGAAGGAATATTCATTTTTTATTTTTTTTCATTCATTTGTACATATCCATTTGAAACCCAATGACATCATATTCTGGGTAGAAAAGAAAGAAAAAAGAAAATGAAAAAAGAACAGAGTAAGAGAGAGAGAGAGAGAGAGAGGGATGATGACATACATGGCACGGACCCAACGGAGAGGAACATCAACGGAGGCAATGACGACGAGATCAGCCTGAACATCAAGCTTGATCAAAGATCTCATCAGGACACGTGTCGCAACGTAGAACTCGTAGTCCCTAGGTGTTCCCATGTACATCATCGCAGCGTATGCATTCTTGTACTGCTGCTTCCCGTATCTCCCTTCCACCACCCTCATCGCCGCCGCCATACTCAGCAGCGCCACCATCGCCGCCGCTATCCCCCACCGGACCCGCCCCATCGCCGCCTCAATCGACTAATTAGATTTTAATCAAGAATTAATCAAGAAACTGGAATAATAAAAAAAAAAATAGCGAGGATTAATTGACTGATGTGGTTTAATTTTTTTGGGGTTTGAGAAGGGATTGAGTGATTGGTAGCATTTGGAGGAGAGAGAATGAGTAGAGAGGGGAGGGAAGAGGGGGCTTTAAAAAGGGGGGGTGGGTTTTGCTGCTGGTGCTGCTGCTTCAGTCAAGAATAACAAATTGGAGACTTTAATAAGCATTTCTTCCCGTCAATTATGATATAAAATATAATATTAAATGAATATATTTGGCCAAGAAATATTATTATATTTCTTAATATGGTTAATATTCACTGTAGGTGAGGGCCTAGGGGTGTTACTTTGACTTTTGCCGTTGGATTTTGCTTTTGACTCTTTCGGACGGTTCTCATATCATATGGGTATCAATAAAACAGGTTGCCGTTGCCCATCATAGTTTAACGTAGGTGGGCAGTTTTTGGCATGTGCTACTACTGGGGCTGGCCATGGTCGTGTTGGCTTATAGGCTATGCGGTTCAGTATAAATTTAGTCTAATTTTATTTCAGATTTAACCCGAATATGTGATATGATAGACTGTGGGCCATGAGTGTCTAGGCACACTAGCACAACGGTCAATCGATCAATATCTAGACTTCTTTTGGAGAAGAGGAGACACAATACAGCACACGCCCTAATAGCAGGGCCACAGACCTTTCCTCCCAAACTCCAAATACGACACATGGATCAGGCTAAGATAGTATAAGACCACCCCTAGCTAGTACTAGTGATCCACTCAAAATTTTAGTAGTTACTGCATGTAATCAAGGCATATACTCCAATAAGGATGTAAGATAGCTTAAGTTCTTAAATTAATCTTAAATAGAGTAACATAATAATCTTATTGATTCTCTTGAATTTTTACTGATTCTAGTGATTTTTTTTTTTTGTTGATTTTTTTCAAAATCAATCAAAATAAGTTGAGGTGGACAAAGCGTAATCCTCCTATATGGAGTATAATTTTTAGTAATGTTCATCTATTTACGTTAGTCCTCCAACTAACAAGGTCCTGCAGGGGCGAATTTTGTCCGACTAATATGATGAAATGGGGTTTGCACTACTAGTACTAGTCTATTACAGATTTGGAGCGCGGAAAAAAGGAGGCCAGGTCAAGAAGTGGTGAGCCACGCGCTACGCTGGTTGTATTGTGTAAGGAAAATTCTAGGAAGGTGAAGCTAGCCAGTAGCCACCACTAGCCAGGCAGGTAGGCCATAGGTGTGGGCCCATTTTGCTTTTATTATTTTTATTTTAGTATTTATTTTCGGTTTTAAAGGTAGGATTTGGGAAGGATATCTAGTTGGTGTTTGAATACATTTGTCAACTTGTGATGGACTTGTTAGGTTGGGTTGTACGAAATGGACTGGGGAGGCGAGATTTTGGGGAAGTACCTCAAATCAACTCACAACTCAGTCAATGACAACCAACTCGGTCGTTTTGTTGTTACTTGTGCCAGTAATGCTACATCCATATAAGATATGGATGAAATTTATCCATATCACAAGGCTCCACATTCTAACAGGATATTAATACTCCAAACAGGATAAATGAAAATTTGTAAAATGCAATTTAACCCATTCTAGTTTTAAATATAACGATAGATGGTATAAAAATTATTTGGCCCACCTAATATGGATAAATTTCATCCATGTCAGATATAGATATGGATGTAGCATTACTCTTACTTGTACTCCCTAGTTACGCGTTTCTCTTCCCCAACTTTCGAATTCCTTTCTTTTTCTTTCATTAGTAGCGTCTTATGGTTCTAGTTTTCTACTCGTGTCTTCGCTTATCCTTTTTCATGTTGTTATAAAACACAGTGGCGGATTTAACAACAATTTTAACCGAATTTCTTTTTACATACTTTAACTTATACTCCCTCCGTTCCGTAATGAGCTTTCAAAAACATCATATTTTTTGTCCCAAAATTAGCTTTCAAAATCCATAAAATCCCATAACTTTTTTATTATACCCCTCCACTAACTCACAAATACAATAAATAAAAAAACACTTTCTCTCCAATCACACACTCTCTCTCCAATCACTCTCACTCTTTCTATTATTTTATTCTCTCATAATAATATGTCTCTATTGCTTTAATCTCTCACATGAAATTCCCCTTTTATTTTTTATTCCTTCTATTACTACAAGGGTAAATTTGTCTAAAAAAACTCACCTAAAATCCTGTTCCCTCCTAATTTTTGAAAGCTAATTCCAAAACAGATGGAGTATTTATTAAGAATACATAATTTTTTTTTTTAACATTTTCCAAATTTCACCCTAAAAAATTAAGTGGGTTCTTGGGCTTGTACTTGAAGTCGCTGCATCCACCATTGTAACACCTTACAACTAAAATTTGAGATATTGAATGACCCTTGATTTTGGGTCCTAGTACTTAGACTTGGTGGTAAGTCGGTTACATAAATAAATTTGTAATTTTAGTTTGAGGTTATTTGTACGTTCATCATTTCATTTTCAGATTGAGAAATACTTATTCATGACCCAAAATATTTGAGTTCGGGTTGACCCAACAATTTGAAGGTAATTTTTATGATTTTATTATAAATGTATATCATAACTCGATTCTAAACCTTAAATATTAAATTATATATATCGTGATAGTAATGTTTATAGCCATAAAGTTTTTCCATATCGATGTATACTTTTGATATCTTAATCCAACATATTGATTCATAATGGTTTCATATTTAACCAACTATTAGTCAATTATTAGATAAGTTTCGGATTTTTTTGTCCACATATTCATGTTACAAATAACCATTATCACCCATTGATCAAATTAAAGGGAGGAGTATCATAATAAGCAAATACCTACCACCTCTATATATATATATATATATATACTCCATCCGTTCTTTAAAAATCTTTACGCTCTGAATTTGTAGAGTCAAAGTTTTTAAACTTTGACCATTATTTTGTTAAAAAGTATAATGATTTATAAAGTAAAAATAATATATTTGGATTCATCTTAAAAAATATTTTCAAAATATCAAATTTTTATAATTTTTCGAGTTTATATAAGTATA
>BSSO01003028.1:0-17542 GCA_030267885.1 Mesembryanthemum crystallinum
AAGCGACAGTTATTTTGAGACGGAGGGAGTACCTTTTATGATGTTTTTTTTTGCCGATCTATACCCATGGTCTTTTTCCGGCCAAAAAATATGTGAACTGACATAAATACCCCTCACTTAAGTGATTTTTGCTTTTGAAAATTGAAATCCCTTTCAACCCATTATTTGTAATTTTGGTAATGATGAAAAAGAAAGAAAAAACATGTTTGGAATCTATAAGGAACCCTGCAAATCTCCAAACGTGATGATTTATTCCTTGCCAAGCAAAAACCTCCCCTCTCCAATTATTTCTTACCCCTTCTCTCTTTTGTTACTTCACAATTTTCACTCAACCTTGTTGTAACCTCTGCATCTACTCTCTCCTCAATAAATCCAAAGGCAAAGACCCTAATTTTTTTTTTATTTCTTTCTCTCTCTATGTTGTCGGCTATCTCTGGATATTTAATTGCTAATTGCTGTCAATGTGTTGCCCCAAAAAAATTGACAAATTAACTAAGAACCCTAAAATTTTGCCCCAAATCAATTTAAGAAGGGTACCTTCTTAATCTTCAATTTAAGTTGGACGATTAAGGACAGAGGTGACTACAATCACAATTGGCAGCATAGATTTTGTGCTTTGGAGAGGAAGAGAAGAAAGAGAGAGCTTTGTCTGCTGCAATGGCGTGAGAATGGTGAGTGAGAAAGAGGGAAGATGCTTAGAGAGGGAAATAATATAAGGAAATAAAAATGAAAATAAATTACATATTTATTATAATACATAAAGAGGGTTTGAAATTTTAAGAAAAAAAATTTCATTAATAGTAGGGGCATATCGGTCAGTTCACATCCTTTTTTGGCCGGAAAAGGCCCCTGGGTATAGATCAACAAAAAAAGCATCATAAAAGGTAGTTATTTTCAAAAAAAATTATAAAAGGTATATAACAACAAAAAGTGATATATAAAAGGTATATAACGGCAAATTTTCCTATTTTAAATGACCAAAATTTTGCAGGTTCTGATTTGCTGTAAAATCAAGCAAAAACCAATTTTGTTTGTTTGTTTGTAATTGTCTGGTTAATGAATGTGTTCTTTTCTTCGTAGGCAGTATGTCCAATGTTTGTAAAGATGTACAATGTTTTGTTTAAAGATGTACCAATCTGTTTGTAAAGTGCTGGGTGCTTGGAGTTGGATGCATATTCTCTTTCCTAAAAGTACTCATTATATGCATCCTAATGTTTTCTTGCTGAATTTGGTTATAGTGTGGTCTTTTTTATGCACTTATGTGATAGTATGCGCCTTGAGAAGATCCATGCGAAAGACTTACCTCGAGATTTATATGTACCAGTGGCGGAGCCAGAAGTTTCACTAAGATTGTGTTTGGTTGGCCGTAAAGTGTTTTCAGCAGATAATAATTTTCTATGGAAATTTCTTTTTTTTTGAATCAAATTTCCGTTGTTTGGTTTGAATATGAGAGATGAGAAGAAAGGAAGCTTAAAAGTGCAAAAATGAAATGCATTGACAGGGGCTCTCTCTCCTCAACCCTCTCTATCTCTCTGCTCAGAAATGTCCCAAAATAAAATCAGATCAGGTCTTTGGCTTAAAATTATCACCATGGGTCACCAACCTCTCTCCTTCCATCTCTAGTACTCATCTGCACTTATAAATCTAGTATTTAATCAAGCATCAATTCATAGTAAACATGTGTAGAATGCTTTCCCACAACCATTTTTGAGAGAAGAGAGAGAAAGTTAGAGTGAGAAATGAAGGCAGAGCACGTATGAGAAGTGAGAGAAGAGAGAGAAAGTTAGAGAGCACGTATATGAGAAGTGAGGGAATCTGTTGAAAGGGGGAAGGAGAGAGAGAGAAAGGTGACATGTGAGCCTTGAGCCAGACGGAAAAGTGTCTTCCTTTGTGTAATTGAGGAAAATATTTACCATCATATGAGGGGAAAGTAATTTTCTTCTGGAAAATGAGCAACTCCGTTTTGCAACCAAACACCAGAATTTAGGGGGAGGGGGGTTAGTAAGTTCTCCGTTTTGGAAGTAATTATAAAAACAACAAAACAAAGAAATACAAGAGGAGGACAAGTTCTCAACTCGGAAATCCCTTTGCACTTCTGACAAATAGGCTCCGAGAAGATCCAAAACAACAAAAACACCAGCCCAAAGAAACTACCACCTCTTCCCAAAGACCCCAAGCTACGACAGAGACATACCCCAACCTAAAGGACACTGCCAAAGGAGAACTTACTAACCCCCCTCCCCCTAAGACGCCAAACAATCAAATTATGCTCCTTCATTACAAGATTTCCTTCCCCTGGAGCCTTTCCTTTCTTGCTGTCATAATTAATGGAGCAAGCCAGTTGTTGAAGTGCCCTTTCCACTTTCTTTTTCTTTCTTTTGTAAACCATATTGGAAGATACTTTGATGTCAACTTACCAGTGGGGCTAACAAAGTACAACCCAAGGTCCTTAAAGAGGGATTGTGGGTCTCGATCATCCTTCTCGTTCCCTAATGATTTAAGAATCATAGCGCCCTCCAATGGACCTGACTCCCTTTGGCATATACTTGCACCTAGTGTTGTGTCACCAACCTGCTCAACCAACGGAGAATATAAGCTGGTTGCAGAGTTATTTTCAATCCCCTGCACTGAGAAGTCCTCGATGTCGCAAACAACAACCTCTTCGACAGGCAAGTCCTTCACATGGTCATGTTGAGGAACTTTGATGCTATGCTCGTTGAGATCAAGAGAAGCACTTTTCGGCTCCCTATCTTCTAAGCTATGCTCAACGTTCTCCTCCAACAGAGAAACATGCTCCGGAAATCCTCTTGCTAAGGCGATTCATTCCTTGTGCAACTTTTTTATTTTTTTTTTTTTTTGTTGGAAATTCGGTCAAGGATTTTGCTTCTGGTCAAGTGGGTTCATCTGACCACGGTGCTATTGAACGTAGCTATACTCCTGATGTATACATATATGAGAGTGAATGATCATGGTGTTGGTATTGGTTCTTTTACCTGGGCATTAAAAGGGGGAAAATAACAAAAGTCATCATTGTATGTTGATTGATTTACAGGTGTATTTCACATGCAAGTTGTACATGTTAAATGTTTTTGTGTTGATGCTTTTGACATTGCTTTTGCAGCATTCTTTTCATCTTTGCTTTTCACGTGGCTTCAAGATTCTTTTGTTGTCTATTCTTTTCTACAGGGCAGTACATGTCCCCCTATGACCCTGATGAGGGTCCATCAGTAACAGGATGGAGAGTGCAGCGTTGGGAGTCATGTCTTAAACCTGTCGTCCTTCACCAGATATTTGGGAGCCCTACCAGTTTTGGTGGGCAGCCACCCATGCAAACAGTTTGGGAGACTAAGGTCAACAAAAGCATTGCACCAACTGATGATTTTAAAAACCACCGGGCATCATCAGTAGGACCAACTTCCGATGTGGAAACCAGATCTGATTCATCTCTTGACAAGGGAAAAAGACTCACCTTTGATCACTTTGATATGCCCAGTGATGTTAGAACACTTGCTCGCATTACATATTCTGCTCATGGTGGTGAAATTGCTGTTGCATTTTTACGTGGTGCTGTTCATATTTTCTCTGGGCCAAACTTTGGACCTGTAGATACTTACCAGATAAATGTTGGGCCAACAATTGCTGCTCCTGCTTTTTCTTCTACGAGCTGCTGCTCAGCGTCTGTATGGCATGACTCTGGCAAAGACTGCACTATGCTGAAGATAATCCGTGTTCTTCCTCCTATTGTTCCCAGTAATCAGGCAAAAGCCAATTCTTCAACTTGGGAACGAGCAATTGCAGAGAGGTAAACAATATATGTAATCTTTTGGAATTTGTTACCATTTAAGCACAGGCTTACTATGTGTTATCAATATGATTGCTTCTGTTGTTTACTTCTTTCTAGTAGTAATGCTGAATCGTTATATGTATTAAGCAGATTTTGGTGGAGTCTTTTGGTTGGAGTAGATTGGTGGGATGCTGTTGCCTGTACACAAAGCGCTGCTGAAGATGGAATTGGTATGGGAATGCCTTGTTTGGTATGCCAAAGCAATTGCATGTTACTCCACGAACTATTGATTATTAATTAAAGGGTGTTATTTGGTCCCAGCTGGGGGGACTGAAAGGAGTAAACCTCTTGCAATTGCTTTAATATTTAAATTTTCTGACAAAATGCCCCTAGAAATTAAAAATTTGTTTTGCTTCCTTTCTGCTTTCAGTTTCTCTGAACAGCGTTATTGCGGTTTTGGATGCTGACTTTCATTCTCTGCCCTCTACTCAGCACCGGCAACAATATGGACCTGTATGTTTAACTCGTTCTATCTTCCTTTGCAATCATTCCCCCTTTGCTCATGTTAAGCATGGTAGCTTGTGCGCTATATGTATAAGTTGATAAATTATTACTTAGCTATCTGGTACAGTACACCATTTCTTTGGTGTTTCTGCTATTCTGAATGTCTACTATTCTGCTGGATTATGTTCGTTTAGTGATTTGATAGCAGCTATGTGCACTGTCATAGAATGGGGAGGGCTCTTGCATGATACTATAATATGACGGATCTCCTGTTTTCATCATGTATTAGTTTCTATATTTCAAACTTATCATAATTAGATGACCAATCAATCTTGAATTTGTTTTCTTCTTAAGGGGGTCAACGTTTATGTGGACTTTTGTGATGCAGAGTCTGGACAGAATAAAATGTAGACTTTTGGAAGGGACAAATGCACAGGAGGTCAGAGCTATGGTTTTGGATATGCAAGCAAGGTTGTTGCTAGATATGCTTGGCAAAGGCATTGAGTCAGCTCTCATTAATCCTTCAGCTTTGGTGCCTGAGCCGTGGCAGGCATCTGGTGAGACGTTAGGTGCGATCGATCCTGAATCTATGGCTGTTGAACCAACACTGGTTTTAAGTGTTCAGGTCTTCATCTAGCACTAAACATAACTATTCTATCTATGGCTTCTGTTTACCTAATTAAAATCGTCGGTCGTTGTAGATGAGTGTGTCTTGGGTGTATACTAAATCTAATTGTTGCTACTGATAGGCCTATGTTGATGCCATTCTTGATCTTGCTTCACATTTTATCACACGTTTGCGGCGATATGCAAGTTTTTGTCGCACATTAGCAAATCATGCTGTTCAAGCAGGAACTGGTGGCAACCGGGCTGTGGTGGCTAGTCCTACCCAAAGTTCTGCATCACCTGCTCCAAGCCAGGGTCAGTATTTGAATTGTTTATTTATTTAATTATCACAATAATTTGCTATGTCCTCTATCCCAAAATTTATTCCAGCTAGAAAAATAAATGAACAGCGAAATCAAACTTCAAACTAGTGAGATGTAACTGTGGAAAGAACATGTAGAGTTATTTTAAACAATTTCTTAAATATGGGTTATGTTTGTACTTGCATACACCTAGTCTATAGTATGCACTAGATGACTTCCTTAAGGAAAGGGCTGCTTTTTTAAAAGAAAAACTGGGTGACTCTTAACATGAAGTTTGTGCAAAATTTTGCGATGTTTGTATATCGTATAGAGTTGGATATAGTATCCTGACCAATTCTCAACTTATGGCTGCTTTTGTTTTGAGAGAGCTTGTCTGCAGGCATATAGATCATTTTACTGTGGATGAGAATATTTCTTATATTACCTATTTGCTCAAATTGGCGCATTGCTCCCCGTTCCCAAAAAAAGGGAAGGGCAAAAAAGAATCAGAATGTGGATTTCTTTGAAAAAGCAATGTATTATATTCGTCAATATAGTATTTTTTCACTAGTTTGCCATTTTGGACTGGTTGCTGCCGATGGAAGGTGATATTAGATGTTGCCACACTTGCACACCTGCTTGCTTGTCTAAGTAAATGAATCTTATTAGATGTAGCTCTTTATATGCATTTCCGAGTAACAACAAAGAAGCTTGATCAAGGATTGTCATGGTTACCCTGTATATATGTGGACTACAGTCTACACCCTTTAGTCTTCTGAGTATATATGCATGCTTTCATGGTTGTACTGACATATATATGACTGGTAAGTATGTTGTGCTGTTGCTTTTCAGGAGGTCAAAGCGGGACCACAAATACAACAGGAAGTACACAGATGCATGCTTGGGTACAGGGTGCTATCGCCAAAATTAGTGGTACAACAGATGGAGTATCCAGTTCATCTCCTAACCCCTTAAGTGGGCCTACATCATTTATGCCAATCAGCATAAATACTGGAACTTTTCCCGGTACACCTGCCGTTAGGCTAATTGGTGACTGCCATTTCCTTCATAGATTGTGTCAGCTGTTACTATTTTGCTTTTTCTTTCGACGAACACAGTTACCACGATACATTCAAAGTGCACAGAGAAATACTGATACAAGCATGCAAAAGCCTCAGCCTGCTGCTGCAAGCAAGGTCGAGGAAAACCATAACTCCCAAACAAAACCAACGCCAGTAGTGGGCAGACCGGAAGACATTCAGGGTGGTCGCAGTAATCAGCTAGTTGCTGGTGTCAAAGTTGAAGAAGGTCCAGCAAGCCGTGCAAGATTGGGCACTGGTAATGCTGGTCAAGGATACACATTTGAGGAGGTAATGTTCATTTATTTGATTTCATCTTACAGACATCTTCAAGAAATTTTGTTCCGTCAGTTCCACTTTGATTGTCTGACATGTTCAGAATTCAAGTGATTACGTGTTTTTTGCATAAACAAGTATCCAGAACATCATTAATCACTCATCTCAATTGAGTTAGAGATTGACATTGTGAAGTTTTGTGCTATAATTGATTAAACAGTCTTAGTGGGACAGCCTGCAACTGAGAGTAGGATAGGCATGTTGGATGGATGGAACATTTGAAGTTCAAGTGCATTGCCTGGCTTAGGCTTCATTCATTTCAACTGAATAGCGATTATTTAAACTGAATTGAATTAAATATACTAAACTTAAATAGTGATACTTTTTGTTTCACAGTCACAGTCTTCTTTGATTGTGTACTAATATTTAAAAAGTTCAAAAGAACCATGTATTTGAAGTTTATAGGAGCGGCTCATGAAATGCATAGAGTGATAATGGAGACAGAAGACAATCAACTTTAAACATCCCAAAATGGAAGTAGGACAATCATTGTGTGATGGAAAGTGTGCGAGAAAAAGTAAGTTGTAGAATTGAACTGAACTAAATTAAATGCGATAAATTGAAGTAAATTGAATACAAAACGATACAGACGAAGAATAGAGCTGAAGTCATTGTGGCATAAATCTAAAAGTTATAGGTCTTCCAAGATGTGTATGAATTGTCAGTCTGTTTGTCAAGTGTCTGAAGCGAAGCTGGACTTACTTCTGCTGTTGCCTTGCCTGTAGGTAAAAGTCTTGTTTCTCATTCTGATGGATCTGTGTAGACGAACAGCAGGCCTTGCACATCCGCTGCCTGTGTCTCAGGTTGGAAGTGCCAACATCCAGGTTCGGTTACATTATATTGATGGGAATTATACCGTCTTGCCTGAGGTTGTTGAGGCATCACTTGGCCCACACATGCAGGTATCTAAAGCTCTACTTACTAGAAGATAAACATGTATGATGTATCTAAAGCTCGATGTTGCTGAAAGTGTGAAATGAATACAGATTTGCTGCTTTTATCTACAATATTTTGATGGGATCCTTTACGGGTTGCTGTTGTTTTTAAGTAACATATTTTATTTCGACTTGCGCAGTCTCCAAGACTAACATTTTGACCATTGATAATTACAATTTTGTAAATTGAAAACCTACAACAAAATGATATTTTGAAAACCTATAAATTGTATTTTTACTTTAAATATCAATATACTCGAACTTTGATCTCTAAAGTCAAACTGTCCAAGTTTTAAGGGGACAGATGGAGTATTAATTTGAGGACAATGTGTTCTCTAGAGAGTCATTAAGTACAAAATCGTCCAATTTCTTTTGGACCTCAGAAGTAGAATAGTCTTGTTTGGTAGATGGCTTTTTAGCCAGCTTGGCTTGTTTGACCAGTTGACAATCCAAGACTTCTAAAAGTGGTGTTTGGTAATCAGCTTGTTCATTGGCATTTTGGCCCAAACAAACCAAGTTTCAAAAAGTTGGGAGGGGTAGCTTTTTGGGTTAGCTTGTTGGATTAATATGCAAATTGACAAGCTTGTCCAATACTATAATAATAAAACTAAAGAGAAATAACATTTATAAATTATATTCATGTCCTTGTTGGTCATTTTACATCTAATCACCTACTGACAATCAATTGACTTTACCAAACATATTTTTTTACAAGTAGCTATTCAAACCAGCTACCAACAACCAGCTAATCAAACCAGCTACCAACAACCAGCTAATTGCCAAACAAGGCCATATATATGGAATGCCCCCAGCTGCCCTAGCCCATAGAGAGGCTACACAAGTCACCCTATCCGAAGCAAGTCTGGCTTTAAGCAGGAATCACGAAACATTGCTTATTCAGTTCGAACCAAATACACCACATGAAAGCCAAAAACCCCTGTTCCTTCCCCTTTCAAAACTCTACAAAACGCATCTGCGGAAACTCCTGTACTGTTGATAGGGCTACCCAAACTTCTGCACACACATCAAACAACCTGCCCCAAAGGTACTGAACCTCTTGAAAGTGCTAAAACAGATGCGAAGCAGTCTCATTGGTATCCCCTACAGTCTACAGAGCACACAAACATCTGGAGAAGTAGACGTCCTTGATCTTCTTCGTTGTCGCATATCGTTAGTGTTAAACTTCCCCAATGCCATGGTTGATACAAAAGCCCGATTTGTAATAGGGAACTACGGGTATTGAGAAGGTGTCCCAGACATTGAAGTAATGACAATAAACTCCAGCAGGCACCCGTCTAGACATTTGCACAGTGTCCAAGACAGCCAGTAAAGTTGTCAACTCATTACTTTCCCAATCATGAAGAGATCTTCGCAATTGCAAATCCTAAGAGCCATCAAACGTGGAAACTTCAAACAAAACGGCTGTTCTTCCATCCAAACATCCTCCCAAAATCGAATTCACAGTCCATTCCCTAAACTCACTTAACAAGAGGGAGACAAAGAGGAAACTCCTATGGAACAAACTTAGTTTGTAGGCCTTACTAGGAGGGATTTTTGGTATCCTAGTCTCTACAAATGTCTCTTTGGCATGTAATTGGCCATTTTATTGGCCTTTGGTGTCTGATTTTGTGAGTGTAGAATGACTAAAAGTTGCTCAACTCTGTTCTAGGTATCATCTTTTTGCCTCCTTTTCAATTTTCTTTTGTAAGAGATTGTCCTTAAATTATGCTTGTTTTTTTTTTCATAACTTGATCAGTTTATTTTTTATCTTAGAAATTTATTTTTCTAGTCTGCTTAAGTGGGCGTTCTATACTCCTGAAAAGTTTGCTTATATATGGTTCCAAGGTCCATTCTATCATATATACATAATACAAATGGGCCTTGTTTTGAAGTATTGTTCGTGTTTTTCTAATAGTAGGATTTTATCTTTGAAGCATAGAACAAAAATTACATGTAATCATAAATCTAATTATCTCAATCGTTTTATTGGAAGCAAAACTCTAAATCGTTTCTCTTATCCTAAATTCTATCCATCTATTTTTCTTATTATTAAACTCAAATTTTGATTTTCAAAATTTCAAATACTTGCTGATCTGGCCCGTCGTATNTCAGTTTCCTGGCTGAAGTAGCTCGATTGAGTGATCAGTTTGCTGTACTCTCCCTCGTTGATGTGAAATTAGCCACATCTCTGCCTTTCAAATTGTTAGTTGCTATTCTTGCCTTTTTTTGGTTGGTTCAATTTATGTGGCAGGTCGTGTTATGAATGGGGAGAAGATAATGATATGAGAGGTTTGATGGTATCAGTAAGGCTTTGTTCTCTTTAACTTATTTTTGTTGATTTTCAGTAAAATCAACAAAAATCAGTAAAATCAACAAAAATCAGTAAAAATCAACAAAAATCAACAAAAAATAGCAAAGTCGCTCTCTGCCGATTCTAACGAATCAACAAAAATCAGTAGAATCAACAAAAATCAGTAAAATCAACAAAAATCAACAATAAATATCAACAAAAATAACATGAAGAGAACATAGCCTAAAACTGAATGTTCATATTGCATGTGGTAATTGACTAACTGAGGCTGCCACCTCTGAGAATGTTATTTGGGTCATCTTGAGGCTTATGTGACTTGTACCCAAACGTGACATGCCACTGTTTTTTTTCTTTTTTTTTCCCCCTCATCTCGCTCTTATGGCTTTCTAATGTCATTTTCTCATGGCGTCTTCATGCAGAATATGCCAAGGCCTAGAGGTGCAGATGCTGCCGGTTTGTTGCTTCGTGAGTTGGAGCTCCACCCCCCAGCAGAAGAATGGCACCGGCGGAACATGTTTGGGGGACCATGGTCGGACCTTGATGATATGGGTTCTGTAGATGCTACCACTAAGCTAAGCACTTCCATGGACTCGCTTGATTCAAGTTTGGTGGAAAATTGTGATGTTTCTTATGGAGTGCAGAGCCTATGGCCCAGGAAACGCAGGCTTTCTGAAAGAGATGCTGCTTTCGGGTTAAATACTTCTGTTGGTCTTGGAGCTTATCTTGGTATTATGGGATCTCGGCGAGATGTAGTGACTGCTGTTTGGAAGACTGGATTAGAAGGTGTTTGGTATAAGGTATGTTTCCTATTTATGAAAACTATAACTGAATCAATGAAGCAAAGTTTAGGAACGCATTTGGTGTGGGATCTATGGTCAAGGAACTTGTGTGCCTTTTTTTTACTACATTGGCTGGAGCTTAGACCAATCATCCAGGAAGGTGGAAAATCGAAGATGTCTATATATCGACATCTGGAGCTTGTTTGAAATGGAGGTGGTGGATCTGAATCATCTTGTGATAAGGACAAAATTAGCGATGATGATACATGCCTATTTCTAAAATTCTCTAGAAATGAAAGGATATATATCTAGAAGTAAATATAGCTATAAGACGATGTTCGCCGTGTTTTACTTCCTCCATCTGGAAATTTTAGTCGTCGTTCCTAGCTTTGGATATTTCAAAAAAAGTCATTCTCCTTAAATTAGTAGATTGTTTGTGTATGACTATTTATCCAATATCGCCTACTAATTCTTGTTATTGTACTACAATATGCAAGATTAGTTCATCTGGTGCATCTTTGTGTCAAATAGCATCTGCTGATGTGGACAAAGTGACATACATCATAATCAGTCAATAATAAATATTAGAGTTTGTTGCTGCTAGTTTACTGGTTTACTTGCCCATCTTTGTCCTGTCTTTGATATCTTTGTTCTGTCCTTGTGCAGTGTATAAGATGTTTGCGACAAACTTCGGCCTTTTCCTCACCAGGTTCTACCATTTCCCCCAGTCAGAATGATCGAGAAATATGGTGGATTAATCGTTGGGCTTGTGGTTGTCCAATGTGTGGAGGAGCATGGGTACGAGTTGTATAAAATATGTTAGATGCGAGTAGCTAGGTAGGTTTCTTCTCTAATCTCGTAATTATTTTCCATATTTCGTTAGGAGAAAGACAAAACATGGATACTACTGCATTAAATTATGCACTCGCTGCTGCTTTAATTCGGCATAATTAACTTATGGCCTGAATTAAGGTGCTACTAATATGTCTATCACTTAATCTTCTGGTCTTATTCCGTTTCATTTATGCTGCTTTTCTACAGTGTTTCCTTCTGCAGCCAATTCCTAAAGAACGCTCGAACTCTTTTCTTTCTTTCTATTCGTTTTTGCTTCCTTTTTCTCATTGAGTACCATGCTCCATGAAATTATTCGTCGCTGTACTAGATATTAAAGCTTTCCGTGATTTGTATTCTAGGTTGTACATTCTTCTGTATACTCTGGTGGGTGCATTCATATCATCTATCCGTAGCAGTTGTGTGAATTACCCTATTCAGCAAGAAGGTTCGTGGTTGTCATGGAGATACGCGAAATGTTGCTGATGTATCTAGAGGCAGTTTCTAGGAATTTGAGTTTCTCCTTCACAAAAATTGACCTTCACTTCTCCCAAAGAGCTTCTATGAAACCCAAAAAAGACTAGAAATTGAAGCTATGAAAATAGAGCTATAACTTCTGGTCTTATTTTGGCTTCTTAAAAGCTTATTGGGAAAATGAAGCGACAGAGGAAGGGGGAGGGGAAGAAGAAACATTTCAGATGAAAAAAAAACTCAAAAGTCCAAGAAACTAGGCCAAACGGCTCCTGATTTGGCTGCTTGCGTCAGCAGCGGGTTTCCTCGACTCCCTGAATATTACCGGGGCCAAGGCGAAGTTCACGAGTCCTGGTGTGCGTGAGAGAAAGATAAGCAAGGGAGGTGTGGTTTATGAGAGCACTCCTCTGAAACTATGGAATTCCCAAGAAGTTTGTCCTCTTTTTGGAAACCCGAGTCACAATTGTTGGATTTTTGTAAACTGCCTGAGAAGCTAATGACGTCCCCATTTGTAATTTATATGTTCCATTGTACAATAGTGTAAAATTATTGCTACTTATTATTTATCAATGATGAAATTTACCAATGTTTTTGATCTGGAAATTTTTTTTTTTTTTTTGTTTTTTTTTTTTTGACAGCAGGAAAGATTATATTATTAAGACCAAACATAGCATATTACATCATATTGTTATGACTAACAAAGCCATTACAAGAAGAAGAAACATAATACTTAATTTTCTTCCTATAACTACCTAAGGGACTGCCTTCGGGAAGGGACTTGCGTTTGAGTTGACCTGAGTTCCTGCAAAACCACAACTTGTTAAATAAGCGAATATGACTACCTTTCTTTTCATGGCACCGCATCAATTTAGATCCTTGAGATCGGAGAATGGTAGAGGTGGTACTCGAGTAAGACAGGTGGCTATGCTTGTGTTGTAGTTGCCGCTTGAAGCATGGAAAACGTGACTTTGTCTTAGAAGAAAAATTGAACTGGTTGCCCCTGGTCTTATACTTCAACGAGCCAGAATTCTCTGCCGTGATGTTGTCTTGGGCAAAATCGTCTTTCTCCATCACACCCTCCTCATTGATGAAATCTTTCTTCTCCACAGAGGTTATAACCTCGTGGGCAACACTATTGATATCCATCACAACCTCTGCACTAGAAATAGTTGAATCACTAGAAATAGTGCAGGATGGAATACCCTTTTCAAGGGTAATATCCATAGCTGTTTGATGGACTTTGATTGTCATCAATGACATAGATGATGGATGGTAAAATCCGACTACTTGCCCATCAATCACCTTCTGATGCACTATATTAGGAACCATGAGGAATTGATTCATTCTCCTATTGAAATACTTGAGATGGGACCTCTTGCAGCCCATATTGTCAGAATTAGTATGGCCAGGTCTGCCCTCATGGCTTTGGAATGAGACAGACTGCCCCTTGTGTGCTTCACTGTCAAGGTGAGTCCTCTTTCTACTGTCTATAGTAGAATCCATTGATTGTGCTTCTTGATCAATAATTGAAGCCTTCATAGAATCCATGGGAGAGTCCTCGCTTGTAAATGAACACAATTTACTTTCAGATCCTCTAGAAATACCAATACACATTGTCGGCAGCATTGGCTCAACATAAGATACGTTGGAATTAGAGCTTTCACCTGGTAATGTTACCCCAAACTCGGTCAAACCATGCCCATCAGACACAAATGAGTAGCCATGATTCCGAACATCTGTGGAAACACTCGAACAATTCTCGGTACACACGGCAGGGATAGCAACTCTTTTCCCTTTTCTATCCCTTTCCAAATCAAGATAACTATCTGAACATCTTTTACCATTTAAACCAGCTTTAAGCAAACTCTCCACAACACCCAACTCACGTACCACATCCTTATTTTTGGGATCAAACATAGAAGCCTTGATGAGATCACTATGAGCCTCAATTGGCAAACCCAAATTCATTAGGGCATCTGCTCTTCTAAAAAGAGCTTTGACATTCTTGGGATCGTCCTCAAGTACTAATGTACAATATTCTTTAGCAAGATCATGTTTAAAAAGCTTGAGTGCGCAAGCAGCAAGATTAAGGTTTAAGGACAACATCAAATTCCTGTATTCTGCCTCATCCTTCAAACACATAGGCAATCCCAAAGAAAGAGACCTCATAGCCTTCTCATACATGGAAAAAGCTGACTCAAATTTTCCTTGTTTAAAGTGAACATTGCCTTCATCTTTTTGTAATTTAGCAAAGCATATAATAGCCGAAGGATTATCCAAGAGCAACTCCATAATTTCATCATCCGGGCAATCCCTCAACTTCTCCACCCAAAAATTGGAACAATTCATCTCTCAAAGTCAGCCCAACACACAAAACAACCAAGACACCCAAATTTGATTGTTGCCACCAAAACAGTACTACCACCAAACCAGTACTACAACAAAAACTCAAACTAGTACCAAAAATTGAAAAAGAGCAAAAGCTCTGGAGCAAACTAAGCCGTACAAGCCCCTTAAGGATCACAACGATAGCAAAGTGAAGTAGAATACCTTATCAAAGGTACAGCGAAGAAGCCCAAAGTAATAGATCAAGCTAGTTGCTGAAGAAACGTAATGGGCAGTTCCCAATTGACTCACAAATTGTCAAAACCCGATCAGAAATTTCTTTGCATGAGGGCCTAGAAGTTGCAATTATGATGATCGGACTGGGTAAATGAGAAATCGGGGCTCGCCGGCAGCCGTTGGTGGTCGCCGATTGATTATCGGCTGCCGGCGAGCTAGTATAATGGGACTGGGTGCGTGGGGTTTAGAGAGAGAAAGGGTTTAGAGAGAGAAAGAGCAACGACGACGACATTTTAGGGCAGGATGATTGATCTGGAAATTGGATTATGATATTTGTTGTGTTTACTTTCACATAACGCTCAATTTATGTGCTCTAAAATTTCAATGACCTATTGCTCTGTTGCTTAGTTTTGAGATCTCATAGTGTTATTTTTGGCTACGAAATGTCTATTTTACCCCCTCTAATTAAATGTGTGAATATACCCCCTCTCATATATTTTTCTTGTCAAGCTCGTGGAATACGTCCCTGCTCCAATGTGATAGAGTAGCAGCACAAGCCCCAATCTTGTCAAGAGGGGTGACGTGCTGACGTGATCCCCATGCTTCTTTAACAACCAACTCGCACTCTTCAAGCTCTAGCCACATCATTTCGAACTTGAAAATTTTCTTAACCCTCTTTGATCGCCTCTTAAAATCAGTATTCAGAAAAATGGGGGCATGGTCTGACTTGTATTGAAATAATTTCTTGACCCAAGCCATTGGGTAAGAGGACGCCCATGCTGAATTACAAGACAAATCTGCCAAGACGCTCCTGAATGAGAGTTGTTGTCTTATTGCGTTCCCATGTGAACCAGGCCCCTGGTAACCCGAGTTTCGTAGGGTGAGATCATTTAAAGTGTTTTTGAAACCATTCATCGCCTTTTGGTTCCTCACTGCACCCCCTTCTTTTTCCACCAATATGGTTGTCTCATTAAAGTCTCTGCCCAACAGAATAATGGGAAGCTCGACTCATTCACATTCATCACACATAAGCTTCCATGTTTTGTACTTGTTGTGGGCTTTAGGCCATCCGTTAATTCCAATGAATCTCCAAGTCTCCTTTTAACCTATACTCAAACCTGAAATCCTTAAAAGATTTGATAGTATTACTTATATCACCAAGTTGCATCTTCTTTTCAATGAGCTCAAATCCCAAGGAACTCCACAGTTAAGCATGCTTGGGTTGCAATATATTGGGATGGGTGACCTCCTGTAAAGTTTTTTAGGATCATGCGAATGAGGTCAAAAGTATGCTGGAAAGACTAGTGGTGGTCAGTGGGTCAGTCCTCAATTAGGAAAGCGGATATTGGTAGCACCAGCAGCCTGTGTGGAGGTTAGGGTGTTACCAATGGTATCAGAGCGACTCTGTGATCGCATACATATGAGTGCCCAGTACGCAACGAAGACGTTGCATTCTTTGAGTGAGGGTGAGTGTATACCCCAAGGATTTCATGGTTGAGATAGCTTAAAAGGTTTGATGGTACTACTCATATCACTAAAGTGCATCTTCTTTTCATGCAGCCAAACCACAGGAAAAATCCACAGTCAATTATGTTTGGCTTGCAGTAGTATTGGGATAGGTGACGTCCTAGGTAGTTTCTCAAAAGCATGCGAGTGAGGTCGAAGCATGTTGGAAACACTTGAGGTGTGGTGTTACAACGCATGATAGTCGTGACAGGGCATTGTGTTCGGTTAGGAAGGTCGGGCTCCGGATCGGAGGGCCCGGACGAAGAGTGAAATTCCTCGGACATGGATAAGCGCCGTACATCCTTGGGTGATGGGAAGGCTCATCGTGACTCATCCCATGAAAATCAAGTCTAGATTCCTATTAGAGGTGGACTATGAAAGTTATGCATGTTTGATGTTTACTCCTATTAGAATGAGAAACCTCATTAGACTCTTTAGAGGGGTTAGTAGATGCGAAACTCTACCTCTCCCGGGTGCATGCATGGTCGTGAAGCATTATAAACCTAAGTGAGCTCCCCGCAAGGGGCGGGATCGATGGCACGTCATAGAGGACGGCATCGAGTCTCTTCGGGATTGGAAAATCTTGAACACATTACCGAGTGCCCGGTAGTGTGATGCTTCGCTGAGTGGAGGCTTGCACGTCCGAGATGGTTGCGGGACACAATTTTATGACTAGACTTGTTAAAAGCTGACCGAATCCAGAAACTGCACTCGAATTCAACCAGAGCTTTTTATCATTGACATAATTTTTTTCGAGCCAAACCCGTTTATAACCCGTAAAAATAATAATTAAAATATGGCTTGACCCAACAACAAACTCAAGACTAACTCGACCTGTAACTCGTAAAAAAATAACTAAAATTGAAATTGACCCAAAAACAAACTTGACCCGAAACTTGCTGGGTCAACCGATTTGAAAGGTTACTTATGGGTTATGATTGTGAGAGGAGATACAAAAGGTAAAATGAAATCTATATAATAGTTTAAAAGGCATAGATTCAATGAGAGCTTGCCACATCAGCGGATGATTAGGATGATGACATGCCATAACTCAAGCTTAGTCAACATATTAAGTGCCTTTGGTTAAAAGAAAATGGAAAAACATATCACATTTCTTACTAAATGCATACTCTAATTAATACAGTAATATATTTAAATATCATTAATTTTATTAATACTATTTTAAGGGTCATTAACTTTTTCAACTTTCTCATATTCATTATCTCGCTAAAGGGAATCATTTAAATTCCAATGGATTTCAAATTAATGTAAAGCTATTATAAAAAGAGGGAAGAAAAAGTCCAATGCTACACACATTAAGATTAAGAAAAATATTAGAAAATAGACAAATAAGAAGAACTGGGAAGGAAAAAAAGACAATAGAGATCATAAAAAGGAAAAAAAAGGAAAAAAAGATGGAGGCTATAATGGTTTCGGGACAGATCCACAACATTAACACTTGAAAAAAATTTATGAATTTAATGACAAAGACAAAAATATGATAATTTAAGGATATTAAATTAAAGGAAAAATTGG
>BSSO01003029.1:0-17540 GCA_030267885.1 Mesembryanthemum crystallinum
ATGCGGGCCCCGCGTGTTGACCTGGTCAATGAATCTAAGTCGGTTTCACATAAATACGCGTTTTTGACGTATTGGGCCTTCTATGAGGCCTTTTTTAGGTTCTTTTACCTTTGGGCCGGGTCACCAAGCGTGTTTTTGCAAAATAGAGAGTTGGTTTTTTTCAGGCCCGCCTAATTAGATTTTTTTTTTCTTTTTTAATGACAATAGGTTTGAGTGAGTGTATAAGTTGCGTGATTTTTTATTTTATTTTTCATGTACCTTTTTGACAATTGAAATCAATAGAGAATTAAATAGTTAATATATCAACCTCTAACTATGAGGTCCAATCTTATAGTTTTGACATTTAATATTTTTCGTGTCTCCTTCAAAAAAAAAAAAAAAAAGAAAAGAAAAGAAAACAAATATAAACTATTCCCTCCGTTTTTTTTTAAATGGCGTTTTAGATTTTCGTGTCCAAGTTTAACTATTGAATTGTGAAAAATTTATTTTGTTTCACAATATGCAAAAATATTTATTGGATTCGTATTGAAAAGTACTTTCATAATATATACTCCCTCCGTTCTACAATGAAGGTGGCGCTTGGTCAAAATATATGACAATTGTAGCCGAGTCCGAGTAACATAGCAACTAGCCCGGCCAATATTGGATTTGACGGAGTCTGGAAGAAATAACAATCAGCTTGGTAGTGCAACTTACAAACTAAAACAAACAAGCAACAAATTGGCAAATCGCCATACTTACCTACAAACAGTATCAACATAAATTGAACTTTCCCTCATTTGTGCCCAAAAAAAAAAAAAAAAAAATGACTGTCAAAGCATGAAGTTACCTTTTGACAACATTTTCGAAGACGTTCCTTTAGCTTCAATTGTTGATCCGCTTTGGGAGCTCATAAATATATTTAGATGATTGCCATCATTGCCATCTACCATCTCAGACTCAATTTGGCTCTTCACATGGAGATAGTCACTGATATGATTCAAAAGAGATAGAGAATAACTAGTGTTAGTTGCTTGCCAGGATTTGAAACTCTTTAGGTGAATGGAAAATAATGATATACCTTTTCTTTGCCATGTATGTTTCTCGATGCCAAACCCTCAAGTGTCCAAAGACAAGTTATGCCAGGTCGATTAAAAATCACTTGCTGTGCAATCCTCATCTGTAAACATTGACGAGGGCTGGATACAAAAGCAGACATCAAAATACGTTAAATGCATATATGACAAGGAAAACAGGATTAGCAGAAGTAGATAGGAAGACTGAAAGAAAGATTCCAACAAAAAAGAAACGAACATAAGATTGGCTAAGATCCTAAATAACTATGCAAGAAGATGAAAGAAAATAAGATTGCACATCACCATGTTGAGGCTGTTTGTGTTACACAAAAAATAAGCACAGCTGCACAGAGATCATTCAATAAGCCATTGCAACCACCTTTACGCCTTCACCCTAAGAGTAACTGCCATACTTTTGAGCAATTCGCTACTGAAGAGTATGTAGTTTATGGAGTCCCCTGGAGTTAGGAAATAGCTTTAAATTGTCTTAAGTTTAAAATAAACATAAAAATAAATAATAAATAATAAGAAAAAGAAAAGAAAATTCAGATATACATATCCAGTACAGAAGAAAGCCCGTGTTTTCTTGGCCTGCCTACAGCATCCCGACCAATAAATCTCTTCTCCAGTACTATACATCTAGGCCAACAAATATTCTGGATCAACTTTCATGACAAAATACAAGAAGATTATTCAGCATGGGTACAACTGTACAATTACGTTTTAGTTTTAGTACTCTAGGCTAATTTTTAGGTTAGGCACATATCTGAAGCTTTCAACTTCTGAAAGCAAATAGGTATCATCAATTCACAACCCTTTTTCACCGAGACAGTAGGCATATACAAGTACAAGGCATACAAATGCTCAATGCATATACCAAGCACCACTTAGACAACTGACTAAAAAACACTGCAAAGAATCATAGCCACTCCGTAGGCAACAAACACATTGAACATATTCTCTTCCATTGATCCCCTTCACAAGTTCATGCAAGCAACAAAATTATTACACTACACATTTTTTTATGGAAGCAAATTGACATATACATACAGTATTTGACAGCGCCCACTGGTTATGGAAAGTTACGTTCTTCAATATTCATGTAATAAGTTTTTTCCAAGGGAGATATTACCAACTGTATTGCATGATCGGTAGTAATGAAAATAAGCAAAGATATAAAGCTACCCAAACAATAGTTTAGCATTTCAAGGAGGTCCCAACCCATCTTAAGGGCATGCCATCTCAGAGAACAGTAGATGTTAACCAACTGGACCTAAAACCCAATGGAAAAGAAGCATTCTACTTGCCAAAAAACTGTACAAGTAACGAAGCTTAAACAGCCTTTCTAAGAGTAACGGAGCTTAAACAGCCTTTCTAAAATGGAAAAAAATCTAGGGTTCAAAAAAAAAAAAAAAAAATGGAAAAAATCTAAGAGTAACATAAATTAGTAGGGATTATGCTCCCAACAGCCAACACTGAACATTATATTGAAGAAATTTAGATTGTAACTTTAAAGGAGTAACATCAAATGACATGAATCACATCCTAGCAAAACAGAAACAAGCTACATACATCGCTCATTTTCAAACCATGGTGGGCTGCTCTGCGTTCCAAAAATGGCCAGTCAAAGAAATCCCCAACGTATGTGACATATATCCCAGGCTTTATTTCTTGCACAAGAGAAAACCAGCATCTTAGAAGCTCTACCTGTAACAAGAAAATTAGGCAATCAACAATACAGGACTGGCATTTAAGTAGGGTTCTGCAATCTAAAGCAAACAATCAACATCACCTCATTTTTCACATTTGCAACTCTGAAATGACCTTCAAATTCTGGTTTTGGAGTGTATTCCAAATCCTCTATATCTCCCAACACACTGAAATGGTCAAGATGGGTTATCATTACTAAATGACAATCTGACATCCATGTAGGAACGCAATTATAAATTTTAAAGCAAGAAAGTTGTGTTTAGTTCATCCTATGCAAATACAACAAAATGACACCAAATAGTCAACAAAATACAGAGTAAATCTAACACTTTCTTGCTACTATGGCCTTGCTTATTATTAGATATAAATTTAACACATGACTTGAGAGTTAGAAGGCTAAACAGCGATCCATTCATGGTTTAGCTTCCAGATCATTCGGTTTCAGCTGTCAGCTAAAATATAACATGGCGCCAATTGAGAATGTTGCGAATAACTAAACAAACCAGGAAAGATGGAGAGTCAAAGTAATCAAATGTATAAAAACATTTATTCAATGTGACATGTTGTATAAGCACATAAATTACACATATACTTATGCAATGACAGTTGTATAAAAGCAACCACAAAAGTATTTTCAAAATTCAAAGTAGTATATTGAAATTGAGACATTTAGATCTGCAGTTGCACCTCTCTGTCTATAACCAAATACCCTTATCTATCAACCATGTATGAGATCATCATTATTATATCATACACGGCATCTGGAAATTTCAGAGGAAGCTTTGTTGTCTCTATATCCTGAAGTCAGCACGTTGAAGGAGATTATTCCTCTTCTCAAGCACAATGCCACTGCTAGATACACTAACATCATACCATTGTCCACACCTTACATCTGCATCATACAAGGTCCAAAAGCTTTTAACTTGCAACTGCAGAGCCAAGCATTTCACAAGAGATTTTGTAGGAGAAGGCAAAGCAGAGCAGAGGAGATTGAGTTTACCATTGTCAATGGCAAATCGAACATGGTAAGGAACGTCGTACTCACATAGATCAGTGATGCAATCTATAAAATCATGAAGTCTCCACTGGCTGTGAATAACACACACAAAATTATCCAGGATTTCAGCGTACTACATTTACAACAAGACTGCAGTACAGGATAAGAACAGCAGAGAGTAGTTACATTCTGTGACAAGGAATCAGTGAAGATACAGAAGAAAAGCCTTACCCCTTTCCCATTATGATGGACTCATATGCTTGAGCTGCTTCAAACTTTGCTTTGTTTCTATCAACAACACGTAACAGGTCATTCCTGACATGCATAGTTGTTGGACAGTATAAAATGATATCTTCAAGTGTGACTTCCGTATTCCAGATAAGTGGTTTTTCTGTCCCCCAACACACAGGAAAAATGATTAATTAGGCAAGTTCTGAAAGTATTGATGCAATAGATCATCGATGTCAGTGCAGCCGGCATAAAAAGAATCATTACAGAAGAATCAGCCACTACAACTAATGCAAGTAACAGGGAATAGGACACTGCAGCTGAATAGTTTAAGGTGGCAAGGCATACAGACATGATAACTATCAGAAAGAACAAAACACATCAAGTTCCATAGGAAGGATTTCATAAGTCGTTCACATATACTTCTTCAAGAGTTTGAATAACTGACTTCTTGTCAAAAGTGAGTGAATTAAAATCTAGAATTTTGGCAAGTGGTTAGGTGCCTCTAAGGGTGCACCTCAATGAGCAATTTTTTTTCTTTTTCTTTTATGTCGTTGAAAATTATACATGAAACTATACTTTATTGCACTTACTAATTTACTAATGACAGCCGGGGTACCCATCTTTCCTATGCTTTCATGCTTACGACTTTTGATGACAGTCTACCAGGATCTAAGTATTGTGTCCATCTAATACTGATAGCATTAGCTATGAGACCTAGATGTCTGGTCCATCTGCAGACAAACTTGAACTCCAAGTCATGCCAAACAAACATAGGGCATTCCACAACACATACTGCCTGGCAATGAAAGGGAGGAAGCCAAGAGACCAAATACTTACAAGATCAAGGTCTTCCTTCTCTACAATTTCTGTACTAGCTATTTCATTCCCATACTGCCATCGGTACACCTCTACATCAATTTCCATATCACCCTGTGAAATACCCTGCAACCCAATAAAGCAATAAATATCAGTAACAGTAAAATTCCCAGAAAGCAAACAGCATTGACAAGAACTGCGAGTAAAAAAGTACTTACTTTCGTGGCCGCACAACAAATATATTGCCGAAACCTACAAATATTGCGTGATCAAAAAATATGAAAGTCAATTAAAACGAAAATTCTGAACCCAACTCAAAATTAGGGCTCCAAATTCTCTCACCTCAGTACACAGCCGTAATCGATTGCTGTTCCTTGATCACGAACTGACGAATGCAAAAAAAAATAAAAATAAAAATAAAAATAAAAACAATTCAATCAATCCTTAAAACATAACCCTAAACCACCAAATTGAAATTCTCAAACAAGTACCAAAAATCATCCCCAAACCCTAAGCCTTAAACCCTAACCCTAAGCCTTAAACCCTAACCCTAAACCACCAAATTGAAATTCTCAAACAAGTACCAATAATTTCAACAGCCAGTTACATTGTACAACTCAAGTGAGGGAGAATGACGGGTGTAGACATCAAACCCTAGACTGTTCAGCAATATCAATATGACAACCAATTAAAAAGGTACCAACTCAAAATCAGGGCTTCAAATTCACTCACCTGAGTAACGAAAATCTACACAGTTGTAATCGTTACCTGTTTCTAAGTCACACATTGACGACTGCACAAATAAAAAACAAATCAACCAATCCCTAAACCCTAAACCGCCAAAACGAAATTCTCAAACGTTGACTAAACTGAACCTAATCGTCCTTAACTGAACTATAAGGCAAGTGAACAGAGCCTTGGAAAGATTAAGAGGGCTACCTGCCTGGCTTGAGAAAGCCACTAACACTAATCAAGATCCTTAATGGATGTTTTTGATGACGATATAGGAGATCCTGTATTTAAACGTTGCCACACAATATGAAGAGAAAAATTGAGCACCTCAAATAGAGTAACTCATCTGTTTAATATAAAAATCAAAGCAAGTGCATAATAACGTAATAAAAATTCCAAGTTGCTTCCCTGTAAGTTAGTTGTTATCAGCCAATGAATAGCAGGGCAATAAAATTTTACTAATAGGTTGAGCTAACAAGAAACATACATAGGTTACAAAAAACTTTGAGATGACCAGAAACATGTTGACCCCCAAATGCTGAACGTACTGACTCTTCAAATTCAGTAAGGAAATCTGCAAAAATAGATATTTTCATTGAACTGTCAAACTTACCATGGATGTCGACATCAATAAGAGACGTGTCAGCCATCTAAAGGCAATCCAAAATCCTTAATGGAAAGGGAAGAAAAGAGATTACTAGCAGTTTAACAGTTCAACTGTAAATAGTAAAGAGAGTAAGTTAACCATAACATATGTCATTTCCTTTCTTTTGTTTCACAATTTTGCAGAAGCGAAAATAGCCCTCCCACCAAGAAAGACAAGATAAGAGAAGAAAAAGACTACCAAATTGACTACTATGGTAGTCAAACATTCATGATAAATTCTAGCAAGTTCGAATTCTGATGGACAAGAAAGTACTTGTATTGGGAAAGGGAATAAACAAAAACTGTTGAACAAACAACATAGTACCATGTGTTTGATTTTAAAGTGCTGACTTAAACGGGTTTCAAAGTCTAGCTCAGATAAGTGAAGGCTGTCTAGAGCTTAATTGAGAAAAAAACAAGTCAGTAATAGGCAATTGTGTGTTGGTAATATTAGAAAGATGCTATTTCGGCAAACAAAAATCTACTTTTGAAGAGAGAGAAGAGAGTTGTTTAGAAGAACAGAAAGACAAGTCCAAATCTCCAAGTAATTGTCAGGAGTACCAAGATTAACAATAACCATGACAAGAAGCACTGCTTCAAAAAGGAGAACATAAGAACACATAAAAAAGCAACTTGGCCACCAGAAATAATAGAATAGAATCAGTAACAGCAATAACAATTTGATACCTTTGAACGTCTTGGGTTGAAACCAACATCTTTGTCTGCAAGACCAATAGTTCTGTCAATCAAAAACTGAAAAGACAAAAGATTCTACAAAGTTGAAAACATGTAAAGAGGATCTAAATAACGTAACAAAAAATTTACCAGTTGCTTACCTGTAAGATAGTTGTTATCAGCCGATGAATAGCAGGGCAATAAAATTCTGCTAATAGGTTGGGCAAACATGAGAACATAAATAGGTTACAATCTGAGATGACCACAGACATGTTAACAACCAAATGCTGAACGTATTGACTCTGCACATTCAGTAAGGAAATCTGCAAAATTAGACATTCATTGAACTGTCAGACTTAACATAAATGTCTACATCGATAAGAGACATGTCATTCATTTAAAGGCAACCCAAAATCCCAAATCGGAGGGAAAGAGAAGAGATTACTAACAGCTCAACACTTCAGCTGTAAATAGTAAAGAGAGTGAGTTAACTATGACATATGTATCGATTCCTTTCTTTTGTTTTGTATTTTACAGGAGTTAAAATAGCCCTCCCCACCAAGAAAGACAATATAAGAGAAGAAAAAGAATACCAAATTGACTACTATGTTAGTCAAACATTCATGCTAAATTCTAGTAAGTTCGAATTCTGATGGACAAGAATGTACTTATATTGAAGAGGGCATAAACAAAAACTGTTGAACAAACAACTTAGTAACATGTACTTGATTTTAAAGTGCTGACTTAAACGAGTTTCAGAGTCTAGCTTAGATAAATGAAGGCTGTCTAGAGCTTAATTGGGAAGAAAACAAGTCAGTAATAGAAAATTGTGTATTGGTAATATTAGATAGATGCTATTTCGACCAAGTAATGACAAGCCTTAACAGAGTTTCTCCAAACTAGATCATGCATAACAAAAGCTAAGAACGAACCTGACAGTGACAGGTATGCACCAAAGACTTAAAAGTGGAATAGAAACAAGCGAATAAAGTGACAATTAACGACAGAGAAAGAAGAGACACAAACCTGAAGTGACCCTCTTTGTATGACCACCTGAAATACCCCGACACATATTAACAACTGTGTCAGCACATAAGTCAAGGCCAAGCAATTTGAGATAGTAATCTGTTTAAATGTTGTACTTTTTCCAATCAACTGAAGTTGCCTGCAGTTTCGAGCAACTATTACATCAGCATACAAGCTCTAGCTAAAAGGGATACTTTTTTCTTTCTCCAACTGTAGAAGTTCCCACATGCATCCTGCAATGTAATTAAATCACTAGAGAAAGAATCATGGAAAGAAATAACAAAACAAAATCCAAAACTTCATCCAAGCCTTGCCCCAGAGATACCTCTAGAACATGCATTACACATCGATAAAGCAGCTTTCGGGCTTTCATTTGGTAGACCTCTAAACCATGAAGGCTTTCTGATCTTCTGCAATGGAGAAACATTCCGAGTTTGTTTGTCTGAATAGTAGACTAGCTTTTTGTACTTCAACTGTTTGTCTGAATAGCAGAATAGCTTTTAGTCTGAAGTATACTTAATCACATGTTCTTCGAACTCTTAGGTTGACGTGTCACCTCAATTTCCTGGGCAAGTACAGTAAGTACCTAGGTAAAACTCTGAAATCATATCCACATTGTAGAAGGACAGGAAGCACACACTGGACAGTTACTAATTCATCATCTACAAGGGAAGGGCAAACCTTCAGTGTTAAAAGTGAAAATTGGTCGTGCATAGTAACAGAAGGATTCAAAAAAAAAAAAAAAAAAAAAAATTGTTCTTATTTTTCAAATCTTGTTGCTCTTTGTACTTCACATCTCTCACATGTAAAGTTCATTGTTAATGTATGAAACAAATATAAAACAAATCAATCAATCCCCAAACCCTAAACCGCCAAATTGAAGTTCTCAAACAAGTACCAAAAAAATTTCAACCAATTACAATTTACTACTCAAATGAGGGAAAATGAGGGGGTGTAGACATCAAACCCTAGACCGTTCCTACATTTCAATATGACAGCCAAGCAAAACAGCAATTCTGGACCCAACTCAAAATTAGGGGCTCCAAATTCACTCACCTGAGTAACGAAATACAAATCCTACACAGCTGTAATCGTTTCTTGTTTCTTGATCACGCACTGACGACTGCACAAAGCAAAAACAAATCAATCAATCAATCCCAAAACCCTAATCCCTAAACCCTCAACCCCAAATTGAAATTCTCAAACAAATTCCAAAAATTTCAACACTCCATTACAATTTACAACGGAAAACCCTCAACCCCAAATTGAAAGTTTTTGCAGCTATAAGTCATAAAGATAGACATGGAGAAGTTACACCAAGAAAAGCATTAAGCATAGAGAAAATGCAAGCTAAAAATCTATTCCTTGCCCACACAAAACTAATCCCGAAGCAAGAAGTGAAACTTTCTTAGGAAAACAGAAAGATAAGTCAAAATCATGAAGTGCTTGTCAAAAGTAATATGATGCTCACATGACAAGCACGGCTTCAAAAGGCAGAATATACGCACACATATAACAGCAACTTATTGGGTTGAAACCAACATCTGTGTCTGCAAGACCAATAGTTTTGTCAATCAAAAACTGAAAAGCACAAAGGATTCTTCAAATGAAAAACATATAAAGAGGATTTAAAGAACAGGCTACCTTACCAACGAAGCACTTAACACACGAGCAACACCTCTTCAAGTTTATTCCCCCTCTTCTGCTTGGGTTCGTAAAAGGGTAAAGATCCTGCAGCACATATTACAAAAGTGGACAAACCTCCTCACTCAAATGGGATAACTTACATTTGAAGGCTTCAACTTGACCTAGATGGTCAATCAAAAAAATTCTTAATCCCATAAATTGATATACCTGACAACAATATAAAATAGGATTGCCTGCAGATAGGGCTTCTTACAGTGTCATTATATATTAGTAGTTAAGGAGTGTTCTTTAACATAAAGTGGAGGTTCACCACAATAATCTATCCATATAGCAATTTGTTTGCTAATACAAAAACAGACCTAGGAACTAAAATGCTTTATCTGATTACACTTGAATGTCACTGCGTTTGATGGGCCCAAACTTTTTGAATTCCTGTTCATGTAGCTCCACTGTTGCATCCCAAGGCAAATCTCCAAAGTATATGGAACGGCTCTTATCTGCCAAAAATACAATCAAAAGTTTAAGGAGTACTTATATGTACAAATAATCTTCTCCACATTTCCCCCAGTATATAAGAATTCGATATCGACGATATTAGTTAAAATCAAAATAAGTAAATTAAAATCAAACACAATTAATTGTTCACATAACTACCTTCTGGTTGATCGGCACTATTTCCATTAATGTTGCTACCATTGGAAACAGAAGATTTAGAGGCAGTTGCAGGGACATTATCAGGAGAAGCCAAGGGCTTTTATGCTGTAATTGGTGTGGTAGCTTTAACAGCTACGGAGGTGCAGGCACTGGAGTTGTAGAGACACCCTCCTTCATATCCTTAAGCTACAGGGTATAAACAGCAAAAGGCAATCAGCATCAAATAGAAAACAAAGGGGGAAGGAGGATTACAAGGCAATTAGCATCAAAATAACATCTAATAACATGAAAAAAAATGCAGAAAAAGGAATTTGAATGTGATGCAAATGACTTCTTAGTAGCATCCACATGACCATTAGATGAAGTCTCAAACTTTTAACAACTGGTTGAACATTGGGACAAGAATAAAAGGTGCTTGTAAAACTGTTTCTGTAATAGCTGTTTTTCGCTCACTTCTCGACACTTCATTGACTTCTATTTTGTTCTCAATAGCAACTTCTTCTGTGGCAGTATGACTATCAGGGGCTTCAATGGTCTCTGCAAATTCTGTAATGGCTATTTCATTCTCATACCGGCATCTGAGGTACATCTCTACATCGGTTTCCACTTTATCCTGCGAAATCTCACACAACCCAAGAAAGCAATAAGTGTCAATAACAGCAAAATACCCAGAAAGCAAACAACATGGACAAGAATTGCGAGTGAAGAGTACTTACTTTCGTGGGCACAACATCGACCGTTCCTACATTTCAATATGACAGCCAATTAGAACAGCCAAACCCTAATCCCTAAAAACGCCACATTGAAATTCTCAAACAAGTTCAAAAAAATTCAACAATCCATTACAATTTACGAACAAAAAAAGGGAAATTGAAGGGGCCAAAACTTACAGATGGTAGTGTAAGAAGCCAATCAAGACAGAAATTAGCCATCGGAGTAGACATCAAACCCTAGAACATTCCTACATTTCAATATGACATCGAATAAGAACGGCAATTCTGAACCCAACTGAAAATTAGGGCTCCAAATTCACTCAGGTGTAAAAGTTTCCTGTTTCTTGATCACTCATTGACGACTGAAAAATAAAATAAAAAACCAAATCAATCAATCAATCGCCAAACCCTAATCCCGAAACCGACACATTGAAATTCTGAAACAGGTACCCAAATTTTCGACAATCCATTACAAATTACAACTAAAATGAGGGAAATTGAAGGGACGAAACTTACAGATATTAGTGTAAGAAGCCAATCAAGACGGGGATCGCCATCGGTGTAGACATCAAACCCTAGCTTTTTGGTTCGAGCTCTTCATCGCCATAAGGAACTACTTACCGTTGCTCTTGCCGTTGCCGTTGCCTCTTTCCATTTTCCCGCGCTCGCTGTTGATTTATTTATAGACGTAAATGCGGGCCCCGCGTGTTGACCTGGTCAATGTTTCTAAGTCGGTTTCACAAACATACGCGTTTTTAGAACGTTGGGCCTTCTAAATGGCCTTTTTTTAGGTTCTTCTATTTTTGGGCCGGGTCACCACGCGTCTTTTTGCAAAATAAAGAGTTCTTCTTGGGCCGGGTCAGAACTCCCAACATCCTGCAGGCCCAATTAGATTATTTTTGGTTCTTTTTATAAATGGCAATAGATTTTCCATCCAAAAAAAAAAAAAAAATGGCAATAGATTTGGCTGAGTGTCTAATTTATAAATTTAAGTGATTTATTTTTTTTTTTTTTTTTTTTGGTTTTTGTTTCATGTACCTTTTTGAAAATGCAATCAATTGATAATTCAATGGTTAAAATATCAATGTCTAATTGTGAGGTTCGGCCATACAGGTTTGACGTCTAATGTTTTTTGTGTCTCCTTCCCCAAAAAAATAAAAAAAAAACTCATAAAATAAGATTTCTACTCTTTGAAGTGCTACAAACACATTTATAGCGCACTTATTACTATATCTTAACTTTACTTGTATTACTGCAATTCTACAATTTTTTTTTTAATAAGAGCAATTCCACATTTTTTTTGAAGTTGAGAAGATAAAAATATCCTAGTTTATAGAGTAAACATAGCCCCCAAATGATGGCACATATCCAAACTAATATATATTGTACATTATACATGTATGACTTTAATTCGCTAACTATAAAAGCGAATATATTTATTTGTATAAAAACTACGAAATCCACGGTATAAAAGATGTACGAAATAAAGTAAATTGTTTATAAAAGTTAATTTTGAAAATTAATACAATGAGATCCCGTCAAAAGAATAACAATCAACACAAATGATGAAGCTATCTAACTTGGTAACAATCCATTTGCGGGTTTTACCAACAAATGGTTGCCGGCCCCTTTTTTTTTCTTTTTTTTTTCTTTAACTAGTTGGCAGTTCCCACTGATGTATTATTTGTCAAAAAGATGATGAATGTTTCTCACAAGTAACTTTATGAAGGTAACGCAGAATTCCATATGTTTATCTTTTCTCCTTTTTTTTTTCTCACAAAATTGCTTTATTAGATGCTGATCACATCATGCTAAATACCCAATATTGAATTAACATATCACATGAACATTTACTGTTTTTCTCATTTTTCTCTCAAAATTGCTTTGTTAGATGCTGATCACATCATGCTGAATGCCCAAATATTAAAATAACACATCACATGAACATTTACTGCTTTTCTAACCAACATGGTGGATTCCACAAAGAAACTCATCATCACTTGATCGTCTATAATATATTTATCGTCATGCATTTGAAAGCAAAGAGGATAATAAAAGTGATTACGTAGAATAATTTTCCAATTACGTTAAGCAATTTCAGAAATTTATTACAAATCGTAGATATGAAAACTACTACTATCATCCAGGTAATTTTTAGTGGTCGTGTTACTTTGTTTTAGATCATCATAAAATGAATGTTTACACTTCCCCACAATGTTTATGGTTATTCAGCAAGAGTAATCTCTTGTAAAATGACTGAAAAATACATTATTGAAGTGATGTGAAACCATAATCTTAAACTATATAATGTTCGGAGGGAAGCCATGTCCATTGACAGTGAAACCACCGTCAACACAAATGGTTTGGCCAGTAATGTAAGAGGACGCAGGCATGCAGAGGAACGCCGTCAATGAAGACACCTCTTTCATCTCTCCAAGTCTTCCAAGAGGAGTTCTCTTTTTCACGTCTTCCAAAAATACTTCATCGTCGAGGGCCTGCAAGTGATGACAACAACAAAGGATGATGCATGAGGACCACCAACATAAGTATCCAAAACGTCTTTATATGGATGATGTGAAGCAAATTCCACAAGATTTTCCATGATACTCCAGGTGAATGTGAAAGGGAAGTTCCATAATACTCCAGGTGAATGACTGAATGTGAAAGGGAACTTCTACCATTTCTTCGGGTTTTCAGTTCAATCGCACTTGTATTCCGCACCCTTTTTTTCGATAATTAAATGTATTTCATTAATAAAAGTCGCTAAGCTAAGCATCATAGTATTCCCCACCATTTGTTAATACTTTTCCTAGTGTATCCTGTATTTTTCTTGATATTTACTCATAATTCTCTCTAATGTGACAATTAAAGACGAACAATAGCTTTCTATTTTTATTTCTTGAACTCCCATTTTCTTAATATGTGTGCCAAGTCAAAAAATATGCACTCGATTATGAAACAGGGGGAGTACAAATTAAACTGGGAGATCTAGTTCATGTGAATTACCTGCTCTGTAAGAGGGGTTCGGATGTACCATGGTGCAATAGAATTAGTCCTGATATTATCCTTTGCCCACTCACACGCCAAGTTCCTGGCTAGTTGGTTCATTGCTCCTGCCAATAAAATAGAACACAAATGTCTGATATTGAAACGCAATCGAAAGATAGGTGGTGAACATGAGAATGATTACAAACATTTGATAATAGTCTTAAAATAGGCCGTGATTCTCAAAACATTTGTGATTAGTATATAAAATCATCGTCAAATCACTAGAGTATAATTGAGTTTATATATACCTTTGGTAGTACCGTAAAGAGAGCCAATGTTGACAGCAACAGAGCCAGCAACAGAAGACATGAAGATGATGCTGCCAAACCCAGAAGCTTTCAGAAGCGGATGTGCAAGTTGGCAAAAATGATATGCTGATTCGAGGTTGGTGGCCATAATGGTTGCATATTCTTCAGCTGTGGACTCCGCCGTTGGTGTATGTATGTAAGTCCCTGTGTTGTTCACCTACATAAATTTAAACAAAAAACAACATAATTATAATATCATGGATTTTTTGTCAGAAACTACTTTAAGTTTCCTCGTTTTTGTTGGAAACTACCTTATTTTTTCATTTTTGTCAAAAACTACCTTGTAACAAGCTTTTTTTTTGTGACATCATACCAATTGACGGAAACCCCTTAACATTGTTAGTTTAGGTGCTGTGAAATGACGCAATTGCCCCCCATGTTTTGAACGTTAGTTTTGATGGAAAATTGACTGTGAAAAGGGGGTAAATCCCTTCACCCCTTCAATTTTTCACCCACCTTCTCTAACCTCCATTGAAGGCTTCTCTCTCTAGTAGCTCTTTCTCTCTCTTGTGAAACCCTCTCTCTCTTGCGACCCCAAATTTTGCCTGATCATCATTTAAGCACAAAAGCCCCAATTTTTTCTTAGACATGAACCCTAATTATTGGAAATCAGATTAGGTAGAAATATTCTCAAGCTACAACCATTACCTGATACAATTGCCTCCTCCAAGTTCCTTACGTGTAGTCGGCTCTTGCAGTGAGTAAGGATTTTGAAGGAGAGAGAATGACAGGTAGAGGGAGGGAGATCAGAAGAAGGTAGAGATCTGTCGCTAAAGGGAATTGAAGGGAGGGAATGAAAGAGGAGGTAATTAAGAGGCTAATTTTCAAAACATGGGGGGCAATTGCGTCATTTTACAGCACCTAAACTAACAGCGTTAAGGGGTTTCCGTCAATTGGTATGATTTCACAAAGAAAAATTGATACAAGGTAGTTTTTGACAAAAATGAAAAAATAAGGTAGTTTCCAACAAAAACTAGAATACTTAAGGTAGTTTCTAACAAAATTTCTTAATATCATAGCTAAACTGCCAAAGCATAACTTCAATCTCTTAGGCTTCGTTTGATTGGAAGGAAAACATTTTCCTCCATTTTTGCTATCTGATGACATAAAATTTGTACCATCCAAACTTCAAAGAATGGAGCCTGAATTCAGAAATAACACATATATATAGGAGTTAGTGTACTCACCAGGATGTTGAGCTTGCCATTGAATTTTGAAGTGACAATCTCCATGAGCTTCTCTCTTTGATCTCGAGAAGTTACATCGCAGACAGAACCACTAACTTGAAAACCTCTTGCTGTCCAGTCGCGTACACATGCTTCAAGTTCAGCCTCATTCCTAGCACATGTATGAACCCTAGCCCCGAACCCTGCCAGTTCTTCCACAACAGCATTTCTGCAAGAGGATCGAAGGACACCAAATCAGAGCTCTGTAACAAGGATATGCAGTTCATATCTAAAAACCTGCACCATTAGTTATTATGCATGGATAGATTACGCATAAAATTAACCAGCCTGTTTAATAAGAGGGTTAATATGCTACTAATCATCATGACTAGAGTATAATGCATGCGTAAATGTAATACGAGCAAGTTGTTATATGAAAAACAGTGAGGGCGGTATAAGACAGACCCGATTCCTTTGGTTCCCCCAGTAACGAGAGCAGTCATGCCACTAAGAGACCATCGCTCATTTCTGCAACTATTACCCGTGGCATCCATTACCAGCCTGATTCTTTGTCAAGATATTCTCTGTTATCCTCGAGATATACTCTATTTTTCTGTAAAATGTGAATTCTGAGTGTCTGATACTCAGTAACTTCACCACCATCATGGCACTTATGTATATATGCAAAGATGACTAGATTTATGCTCTTACTGTTGCTGACGTCAGACGTGGATCCCAACTCAAGTGGCGAGGACACGAAATTCAACAGTAGGAGCAAGAAAAAGCTGCCAATCCACATAAGGAACAGAGACATAAACAGAGCGTACAGAGCATTCACAAGCAGCCGTGCGGTGGTTGGCAGTTGCCAAGGGCTGAGTAGCAGAGTAGTACTCAGCTAGGCTGTTCAACATATTTCCAACGTTTTTAAGAATGTATAACTAATGTCCTGTTTATTTCGACTAAATCGGGATGAACTGAACTAAACGGAATAGGAACCAAACAAATAGTACATATCTAAGAGAAAAATCAGGTTACCAAACCAAACTGAATGCTTAATTTGAAATGGTAACTAAAATTATTACGATCTAAGCTGATTTGTATCTAAATTGGTACAATAAACAATACTTTTTCGTCAGAAAAATTCTTTAAATCTAAGCTAAGTTTCTGTAACGAGGTTTCTAACTTAGGTGGTTCTTCACTAAACTTATTGTCTTTTTAAATTTCAATAAAATAACAAAATTAAAATATATAGAGATTCCAATTGATTAGATAGTACAATATGCAACAAAAACAAAATGTTAGGGTCATTTTCTCAAGTTTGGTAGAGTGCAATTTGCAACTTACCGCAAACTTTAGGGTGCAAAATGCTAAGAACTCTAAATTTGATGCGTGTTAGGTTGTATATGAGGATGTGCAGCTTTTTCCATCAAATGGTTGCCACTGCTCAAACTTAATGTAAGTTTTTCCCAAATAATTGAAATTTTGTATGGTTATCTTTTTTGGCATATTGTTTTGTCACATCCCACGTCTCCATTACCCAACAGAAAAACAGATGATAAGGATCACATGGCTATAGGGAAGCCTCCAGATTTTCAGAAGCAAGTTTGGATAAGTGCAGCTTCTTTGCAACTCCAGATGCAAGTAATAATATTGAATAAGCGATAGTGAAATACTTCTAACACAAAACAGTTTGCCTTAAAAAATGGTAAAACATACGCATAATCTTCAAACTCGACTTGCTTTTCTTTTTTCTTTTTTTTTTTTCATTATAAATTTTGTCACAAAAGTTTGAAAGATAAAAATCCCCAAGGATCCCAAATTTGAAGTATAATCGAATTTCCCAGAAAGAAGTCGTAGAGATTTTGGTCGAGAAACCAAGTTCTTGGGCTATGTGCATACTTATTTTTCAATGTTTGTCGTCAATGGAGTTTTATTATTAGTAAAAAATTTCTTTCTTATATATATTTATACTCCCTCCGTCCCCTATTTACCTTTGCAAACCATACGTAATTTTGTCCCCTATTTACCTTTCCAAACCAATATTTTTCTCCTATCCTTCCATATTAACCCCTCCACTATCTCTTTAATACAATTAAAAAATCCAACACTCTCTCTCC
>BSSO01003030.1:0-17537 GCA_030267885.1 Mesembryanthemum crystallinum
TATAGTTCTTGATAGTATACAATATGTGTATACATCTAGTAATATAAAGCACTAAAATCATGATCTCAATATTTACATTATTAAAATTTTCATACTATAGAACATGTATATTTAACATAAACCAATTATGATTAGTTGATGTCTATATCATCATGTTGTGAACCATCTTCTGCCGTTGACATTCTTCTTCTTCTTCTAATAATAATAATAATAATTATAATACTAATAATGATGATGATGATAAGATGATGGTCTAATGAAATGTATCTTCTGAGAAAACAAAACATCTTGTCTTCTGTAGTAAATTTTATACGAACTATAGTAAAAAAAAAATATGATCTATATGAATTCATGTATTAAAAAAGTAGTCCATGTAGTAAAACATGGACAAATTTTTACTACAATTCGTAATTTTTTACTAAAGAAGACAAAATTACATGTCTTCTGTGTTTAGTTCGCTTGAAAGAACCTGAACTGAGATGAACGACCTAAACTGATCAAAACGACCTAAACTGAACTGAATGAATAGTAATCTGCAAAATAAAAAGAAAGTAGCATGAACAAAACAACTGAAGGGACTGAACTGAACTCAATGACTTGAACTGAACCGAACTAAACAATCCGAGATGGGATTCGATAAGGTGAATGAAGGGCGTGTTTATTTCACCTTATCGAATCCCATTTCAGGTCATTCAGTTTGGTTTAGGTCATACACTTTTTCTCTCACAAATTACTATTCATTCAGTGACTTTCAGGTCGTTCAGTTTAAGATCAAGTCATTCAGTTCAGTTTAATTCAAGTTCTATCAGGGGAACTGGACACACTCTAAGTATTGGTTCAATACTTCACTTAACTTAAGTTTCATTCCAGTTCAATCATAATAAATTTTATTCGGGCTTGTTCATTTAAATTCAGTCAATATAAGTTAAATAGAACATGTCCTAATTCAATTCTCTTCCTCCGCTCATATTTTATAAAACCGATGGAGTATCTCTATATGCATATGATATATGTTGGAGAAGCCCACAAATAGTGAAATGGATCACACTATAATGGCTCGAAGTTATTCTCCAATGATCTTGAGAATCCATCAAATATTCCTTCTCATTAATCAATCAAATAAGATGACCCCAAAGATTCATGCATAAACACCATCAATAGCAAACTTGCAATAAAGGGAGCATCTTTAATAAATAAGTCAATGCTTGGACATTGTTTAGATAACCAAATAACTCGAATCAAAGGTCAAAATAAAGATTATGCTGATCACTTGCATTGACAAGATAAGAATAGCATATAATAAGAGCACACCCTTAAAAGTGATATTGGCATGCAATTCTGAGTTTCTTTTATCAAAGCTTCAATACTTGAAAATGGTGAGACAAAGAGGGTCCACTAAGATCTCTAGACATTTCGTATCAACAAGGACTAAAGATAACTACTTCAAGTGCTTGTAATTGTAACCATATAACAAGGAAGGGGAGAAATCCTAGATTTGGAATATTAAGTACAAATTATTTCAAGTGGGTACAGCATTTTAGCCAAATCCATGATGCGCGGGCTAAGCAATAACTTTTCGTTGATGGTACACAATAGAAAAATTATTCATACATGACATCTGTAAGTTATCATAATAATTAACACCTTAATGTATGGAGTAAATTTCGCCACGTAACAGATCTGACAACAAATTCACTTTGTAAGAATCACAAAGTTAAGTATGATATAGTAAAATAGAGATAAATATAGCATAATGGATAGATCAAATAGTCAAAAGGAGAGATAGCTCTATCATCATAGAGAATCATATATGAGAAAAACTACTGAAATATATTATATTAAATTCATTTTCTCATGCAATCAATAACAAAACATTTTGTTAATCAAAATTATGACAAGATACTACCCTAAAAAGATGGAACTTTGATGAAATTTCTTAAACCTAAAAAATATGGCGATGTTGTGAAAAGTATATAATACCAAAAAGGAGCTTGAAATGCATAAATGAGGACCAACAGCTACCAAATGAAATGATTCATAAGAAAGTATTTTTGTTTTTGTGGTACTAAAACCACAATGAAATGGAATATATTTTGTATCAGTTTACTCGCTCTATCCCAAATCCTCCAATTGCCGACATTATTGTGTATCTGTCTGAAGTTTAAATGCATACAAGTAGAGGAGGTAATTTATTAGTACTTTCGACTTATAATATGCAAACTAGTATTGTGTCCCGTGTGATGCACGGGTTTTGAGATATTATTAACTTTTAAAGCATATGATATAGTAGAAAATCATAATATTTTCCTTAAATAACCTTAATAGTTACTCATAAGTAAATTAGAGCATGTATTAGGATTAACATATACGAATTTGATTTATTTAATTTTTTGGTTCTATTTAAGTTAAATGGTGCTCTTAGGTACACCTATCTAGGCGCTCTTTATGAATCCATGTATACAAATGAATCTGTAGATATGACAACTACATATGAATCTCTGGTAATTTTTTTTGAATCTGTACAATAGACAATGAATCTATGATAATTTTTTTTTCAGTTTTCAATATTATTATTTTTATTTATTTTTTTGTTATGAATCCGTTATTATATTGTTATGAATCTATAGTCAAAGTTAACAATATTTTTCGGTTTTTTTTACAAAATAATTTTTTTTTGATAATTGCTTTTAAAGTAATGACTATGTGTTCATGAACTTACACTTATGAATTTGTGGTTATATTGTTATGAATCTATACCATGTAACTATGAATCTATAGTCAAAATTAGTTATTATTTAATCATTTCAGTTTTCAAAAAATATAATTATTTCATAAAGAAAATAAAAAATGAAATTTTATTTCTCAATAAGTTATAAATAGTCGTCCATGAATTTTTTTTATTAGGCACGTGGGCCCATGCCATGGCTCTCAGGAGCACCTACCAAGAGCACCTAAAATCTATTACTTGCATTTTTATAGATTTATATAGAAATAAATATTTTAATTTTTTTTTTTTACTATTTATAGTTTGCAATGCACAAATGAAGATTAGGTGATAATAATAGTAGTAAGGATGTGGATTTTAGAGATTTGTCAAGTAAAATTTTGTGTTCTCATCAATTTTCTATGAATCTTCAATAGTTGGAAAATGTGGTATTTATTTGCATTATAATGACTCCATTTATTTATAACAATCAAAGATAATGACATAAAAATTATGTAACCGTTTTATATCAGATTAGTAAGAATGTAAAAATAGGTAGCAAAAGATATTTTATTATATCAAATAATTATTTTAGATCATACCTTAATTAGTAAGTAATGGGTGATATTAAAAATATTAGGCTTATAAATCGGTAATATATTTATAAGTACCTGGCTTCTAAAGGTTACCAAGTAAAAATTTGGATACTATCATCAATTTTATATGAGTATTCTATAGTAATTAGTAGCAACGGTTTTATTTGTAATTGCTCCACTTGATTATATAGATTTATGATAACGACATAAAGTTTGTAACGGTTGATATTGAATTGATATAATGAGGGTAATAATTAGGTTTATTTATAAAGTGATTTAAGAGTAAAACTTAATTTAGGAGTTAGTAAAGTAGGTTAGGAGTTAGTTCCATCTCTAACTGCCATGTGTTACATAATGGCTTGATATTGCTAATTTTTAATCCAAATGAAAAAAAAAAAACATATAAGTTCCCCCATCTTCCCATTAATGCACTTAAACTAAACTTCTATATTTAAAAAAAAAAAAAGGATGTACTTTACAGCACGATATAATTAATTCAATTTAGACAATTATGCACATACACATATTTTAAATGAAGTTTAATAATTATAAACACCAATATTATTTTAATTCGGGCATGGCACAGAGGCACTTCAATATGGAGTTCTAACCTATGGTTGTAAACAAAATATTTAAAATAGAAAAGATAAAATAGAATAAAATATTATTCAGAAAAAAAAGAAGAGAAAAATGGTGTCTGACGTGTGTCTGCTTCTATCCCATGGTGCTTAACATACAAGACAGGTTGAGCTAAGTATTATGAATTTACGATGCTCATACTCATCTCGTTTATTATCAAACAAGTTTGAATTGAGCAAATTTGTGAGCCGCTCACGATTGTAACAACTTATTTATATACAATTTGATAAGTATTGTGATTAGTATAATATGAAACGAGTATAATATAACAGTTCATGCTTTTTTTTTTTTTTTTTTGTTAATTATCAATTAAATTTTGACCTTGATTAAGTATATTTTTAAAATCGCTCACGAATGAACCACCTTATTTAGTCCATATTTTCTCGCAAGCCTAGTATGTGCAAGGCAGTGGACAAGGGTGGGCACGATTGACCTTCAGGCAATTTGATTAGTCCAAATCGTTGTAGAATTTGTTACTCCATATAGTCCCCTCATGGCCCTTAACAACTTGCAAAAAGATGGCCATTATCCTATCTCTTCTAATAGCCCATTGGGATAGTCCGTCTATTTTTTTTATTTTTTATTTTTATTTTTTGGTTTATGCAGTACAGGCTCACCATTTTTAATCTTTGGTCAGTTTATCCATTCATCACTCGTATGGATAAGGATCCTCTCCATTTCCCCATTTCCTCCATTTACGCATTACCCCTCTAGATGATGACACATGAAAAATGGTATGACTTTGTATTTATTTTTAAAGAGTGTGGTAATGGAGAAATGGGGGAAATGGGGAAATGGAGAGGATCCTCATCCCACTTGGATAGTCATATGGAGACATAAGAATTCACCATACATGCATCACAATCACTACTACAGTTGTTCAAAAGTGAGTCTAGGATGAGCACTGGTTAAACTCGACATTTAATTTCTTAATATAGGGACTGACATATAGGTTTTGGGCCGTGCTGACAGATAAATTCTATATATATTTATTTTAATACCCATATTCATCCTTTTTTTATGATGGACACCAATGAGATAATGTGTAAGACATCATATTACTCGCCTATAAGCCTTATACATATCTGTCATCAGATAGAGGGTAAACTTATGAGTTTTTTAAGACTGCTATCTTAATCTTATCTTAAGAATTATAAAGTGTTGGTTTAGCATTTACCGAAGCAAAAAATATTTTGGATCGGTAACAAACCAATGTCTATGCCTTTGCTTTGGATTGCTCATCAAAGCTGAAAAATTGTTTGGTTTGGATATATGCCTTAGTGTGAGTTGTTCATGAAGTAATAAATAAATAAATAAAATATATAAGATAAAATTGTTTGGCCTGGATCCATACTATATTGCTTTAGTCATACACTAAGTGGTCAACAAATGTGCTTCATTAAATAAATTTTGTTTGGTATTCAAGAGGTGTTGGAACTATCGTTGGTAAATAGGTTATACCTAGTATACTAGGTAAGGTTGTAAGGGGTTTAAGCCTCCTATGAAACACTTATTAAATTTTATTCGAGAATCAAATATCCGAGTTCGTATGTTGTGAGGTATCTCTTAGCCACACTCAATGTGAAAGGAAGTTGTTCATTGCCAGCACCAAAAGGTTAATTTAATTAAATACTATAACTATATGTGCTTTTCATTATGAAGCATTTAATGCCAAAAAGGTTTTCGTTTCTAAATAAGTTACATTTCATCAATAATTCTATAGGTCACCTGTGGAGACAATAAAATGTATCTCCAATTTCCTTTTTTTTACATCTAACTTGATTTTGTTTCCTATTTTTGATATCTCATATTTTATTTTATATTTTTAAAATTTCTCTTATTAGTAAGTGGTATTAGAAAGTTTGTCACCAGTGGTGACCTATAGCATTACTCTTTCTTTCTTTTTTTTCTTTTTTTTTTTTTTTGTTTAAAGTGTTTGAATCTATAAATAGAGGCAATATTATAAAGTTATTTCATCGTTCTTCATCTTTCAATCTCTTTTTCTTTTTCATTAGAACAAAGTCGGTGATCCAAAAGAAAAAAGAAAATATTGCATTGACGCTATGGTGACCAAGAATATCTTGATCATAAACTTATACGTCACATTGTTTGTTGTGCTACAAAGTACATTTTTTTTTTTCCTGTCTACAAAGAGGAACTTCCTCCCTCTTTGGGCGTGGTTAAAGGGCACCTCCTAACGCACGACCTCGGGTATTCTTCGAAAAAATTCGTGTAGGTGCTCCCCAGGAGGCTTGAACCCGTGACCTGGTGTATAAGCCAAAGCTTGTTTACCAGTGGGCGAAACACCTCTTGGGTTGCTACAAAGTACATTTGGAACTGCTAGATTGAATACTATCAATCTATTGGCAGATGCACCAAGTCCCAACTTTGAAGCTACAAATCCTATCTTAGATTGTGGAAAAAAGTTAACCCGTGCTTCTGCTAATGAGATTTAATATTTTATATTTGGCGATGGTAAAATTATGATAAAAGAAACTTGCAGTCAATTAGTAAGTATGGGGAGATACTGTCAAATACTGTCAAACTGTCAAGATCTTTTAACATCTGTGACCCTAAAAAGAATGGATTTCCAAGTAGTAGAAGTAAAAGTGCCAACAATATTGCAGAAATACGAAGAAGCCTGGGAACTTTGCAAGATTGACGGTCACTTGTTTCCTCGCCTCCTTTACATACTACCTCAAAACCTTAGCAATATATATGGCTAACTCTCTCTCATTAAATCAGACAATCCTTCTAAACTCTCACTCAGTCTCTCATACCCAATTCATTCCTCTCCTCTACCTTACTTCATTCATTGCACCGATTCATTTTGTAGATTGTTGCATCTTACCGTGTAACATAAAGATCCTTGTGAAAACATTATGATATATATATACTTTTTTTTTTCTTAACTTTACAATGCCTTTTGACATTGTATCATCATTTGGGAATGCGTTCGAATGTATGTTTCAAATTAAATAATGTTGTACAATTTATTTATTTATTTATTTATTTTATTTTATTTTATTTTATTTTATTTTTTTTGTTTAGATTGACTATTATCAGCATAAAAAAGGAAAAAAGTACTAGCGTGAAAGCCTTGGGTTTTTAGAAATAAGAAAATAGAAGAATAAATTGGATAATTCGGATTAAATCAGATTTCGAAAAATAATTTGAATTTGGATTCGGACTCAAAAATCATAATCCAAATTTTATTTGGATTTGATTTGGATTCAAAATTTTGAGTCCAAAATATTTCGAATTGGATTTGAATTTGACAGAAGTCCAAACTTTCACCCCCTGCATAGAAGGTCTGCACTCTGCAGATGATTTGAGAGATGAAGATCACATAATGAAAGAAACAATCATGACGAACATATTGTAATTTGACCAGCACATTGTAGTTAAGATCACATGACATAGGTCTCAAGAAGTCTTGTCATGATATAAAGGAATGATGAACGTCTTTCTTTCACAATTGAAGCATAACTAGTTTGACCAACCAACCTAACACAGAAAACTCATTGCTCAGATTTGGAGCAACAATAACACTAGCTAGCAACAACATCAGGAGCCATGAAATCTACAGTAAGAGATGTGTGCACAACATTCAACAAGGAAATTGTCAGATTTCTAACGGCTTGTTGCCACTTTACACCTTTTCCACCACTATAGCTTGTTACCATTGGTAAATATGTTTTACTCTACCAATTTTATTTTATTTTTGTGAAAATTTGAATTACAACAATTATTACATTATATAGATAGAGAGAGTGAATTCTAGAAACACATCACATTATCTCGCACATTTTCTTTCAACCTAATTTTTCAAACTTGTACATGTTAAGCTTGTCGCTCAATGGGACACTAATAGTTCCCAATTCTCAGTAATATGTTACTATTTCATGTCTTTCTTTTCTTTCTTTCTTTTTTTTTTTTTTTTGGGATAAAAGGAAGGGGTAAACCCATTACATTGATAATTAACAACTAGAATCCATATTGGGATTCGATCCCTGATCACCAAAACTACATTACAAGCAAGGTAACCAACAAGTCACCAATTGTGTGAAAAAAGATAGGAAAGCATATAGAACGGGGGTTATGGGCCCTATGATGGGCCGAGTTGACTTGTAACTGGCCCAATGGCGGGTTGGCCTAGGAATTGAGTTATGTATCCAGAGATGTATTTTCTTGTTTGAATAGAAATCTAGGTAGGTAAATTCAATAGATGTCAAATTTACGAATGGAAGTGGGTGGACCTATTTTAGCTCTTTTGGTGCTGGGCTTAAAAAGCTCAGTAGTTGTTGGGCTTTTATGAGATGGGCTAAATACTTAACTCCATTCGTCTTGATTTTCAGTAGTTTTTCACACCTCACAAGTACTCCTACTTGGAGAAATTTGGAATAAAACAAAAACCAAAAGGAAAAAAGAAAAAAGAAAAAAGAAAAAACATACACACACAAAAACAAAATAAACGTTTTATGATTCTTTTCATAATAGCTCGAGTTTCTTATTCTTTCAAATTGAGTATGCATTCTACGCAACGTAACCTCAATGAAGGAACCAAAGGATGGATTTGCTTCCACCTCTTGGTTGTACTTGTGTCAACGAAACAATCAACTTTCCTCTCTTTGGCCTATATACTTGGGCGGCTCATGGAAATTGGAAAACACCCTAAATCTATGTTTGTGAGTGTCTAACTTTTCATTTTTCGTACGACAGTGTGAATTTAAGTCGTTCATAAAATGAACATTTTGGACTTGAAATGCAATTTGAAAAAAGAAAAAAAAAATAAAAAATCACTATGAGAGAAGTGAATTATTACTTGAAGTTGTTGCTGAATCACGCACCTAAAGTGATATTTCTTGTAAAACGAGATTAAAAATAATAAAATTTCACAACTATGAGTAAACTTTTGATGGTTACAATTACCTCAAGCAATACTCGTTTCTCAACAGAACATAACAACTTTTGTCACGTACCAAATTGATAGCCAGTCAATATTCATTCAAATATGTCAAATATCTCAAAGAGAAACCAAAAAGGGAAGGAAGAGAAATGTTACAAGCTAAGCTTAAGTCATAATTATTCAAACTCCTGATGGAGGTCTGACAACAATGATAGGGTAAATTACTAACTTGATCATTTCCTGTTGCCTCTCTTATCAGAATAGTCAAGGAGCTCTTCCAAGTACTTGTCATCCAAGCATTCCAACTCAAACACTTCTCCCCTCCCATGTTGTTGTCCACCAGCATTCCTCGCCGTCGACGATGATGAGGATGATGACGTGGCACCCACGCTCGACGAGCAGTAGCCGCCACCTGGCATCATGTTGTACTCGCTAGGAAAATTAAGGATAGCCAAGTGACCTCTCATGGAATAGGCGGCTCGGTCATAGGCTCGAGCCGCCTCTTCTGCAGTGTTAAATGTACCGAGCCAAACCCGAGCCCCATGCCTGGCGGAGTCGCGGATCTCCGCCGCGTACTTGCCCCAGGGCCGCTTTCGAACACCTCTATACTTCACCTCTGCTCCTCCATCTCTCTCATCCTCCATGTTTGATATATTTCTTTCTGTTGTTGTATGCTAAGTATGTGTATGTATGTTTGATCAAAATTAAGTGAAGTGACTAACACTATATATACATGTACATATATCAAGGTAGGCAAAAAGTGCAGTTTAGACTAGGAAACAATATTGACGGTCCAAAATGGGACAATTGTAACATCGTATGGCTAAGATATGTTGGCACGTTTAAAAAAGAACCTTCGATTCAAATATGAAGACTAAATTGTGGGGTATATTATAAAGTTTATTTTATTTATTTTTTATTAAGTCCAATGCACCTGGATGAGTCAAGGTGATGGCTTTGAAATCAAAAAGAGGTCCTCTTTCTTTTTGTGTTTATGTATGTGTGTATTGGCTTAATTATGCTTTCTTTTTATAGCATTTGATTAAAACATAAAAATCAAAATCATATGACTAAGGGAAAAAAAGGTTAAAGTAATTACAGTATTTATTTGTAATTATGTGTTAGTTGTCACACACACGTGTGGAATTCCACCCATTATTTTTTCATAGGTTCTCGTGTGTTCTCTTGTCCATGTCATATGTAAATATGTTGACTGTCACAGCTGGTTATAGATTTGCATATATAGACATTAGTGCTAGAGAAAACTGCTTTAGAGACATCCAGGTTTGAATCATGTAAATAGTATATGTGAATGTGAGGGTGGGAATAATAATTATATTCAAAAGATTTGTCATTTGTGGATGGTCTACATCACTTCACAAAAGTTGTGTGATTTTTCTTGTTTTCATGCATGTTAGATGTGGAATAAATTCTATGTGGTTATTTAAGTATAAAGAAATATATTTACGCGGTGTTGCATATATTAGCGATGCGTTAATAGTTATCACATGTTTCAAATATTACAGTCGTTAGCGCTACCATGTGAATATCTTACTTTGCAAGTCTAATCATCTCCCATCATTTCATACTCAATTTGATAACTTGTTATTTATTATAAGGAATATGTAGTGTTGTGTGTATTAACGCCGCATAATAACCATCACATGTTGTTAAACATTTCAATCGCACTGTTATAGAGTTTATGTTACTTTTGGATACTTCTAATGGAGCATCTAACTATTTACCTATCTTATTCCATGTAATGATTTATATATTAATAGAGTATTTTTTTTTGTTCCAATTTATATAATTTAGTGATTCACAAGCTAAGTTTTAACTTGAAAATGATAAATTTACATGTGTGAATATGAGTTAAAAAATTATTTCGTACGACTACAATATGAGAATAAATTGCCCACGCAGTAAAATCTTCGGCCTCCTTTCTTTCAAAATCTGGAAATAGAACAATTATTAGCTCTTGTAGTAGTCTTCTCAATATATATATACTACAATAATCTCCAAATTACAGTAGTTAAACCCACCATGTTAGAAAGAGTAAGCTTGGAAAATAGATTGTTAAATGAATTCTCCATCTTTTTGGAATAAACTACCAAAAGGTTGAGCAAAAGCATCATAGTATACAATTTCTAATGTTAAGTGAACAAGCCTTTATGCTAATTGGAAGTGGCTATTGGATGCTTTGTAGCAATAGAGATACATATTGTTGATGCAACAAAAGCCAGGTTCTTGTGAAAAGAATATACGAGTTCTAGAAAACACGGAAATTAAATATCTAAAGAGCGGCAATATGTTGAATCTGAAAAAAATAAAATAAAAAAAGAAAGAGTGAAAGTTAGGTGTCTCAAAGGCATTTGCAAAGAATTGCAATAATCTTTTTTGGCAGGAAAAAAAAAGAAAAAGAAAAAGAAAACAAACCAAAAAGAAAAACCAAAAAAAAGAAAAAAAGATTAAACGGTAAGATTAGTAATATCAGAAAAGTTGTTTTTGTGTTTTTAGCAACAAAAGTAATATTTACCTATTAGAGAAACGTTTAGGTTATCCATTTGAGACATCTTAATAAATTGCCAAAAGGAAAATGAAACCTCAATCCAAAGTGATATAACATAAAACACGAATTGGATAGATAATGATCCTTTTACTGATTCATTTTTCGTATTTGCGCCTTATATAAGAGTATATATTTTTGGTCTTGGTTAGGAGAAATTCCTTCTCCTTGGGCACCTCCTAACACACGATTTTAAATAACGAATAAATTTGTATAAGCTCTTCCTAGAAGGTTTGAACCGTAACTTGGTGTATAAGTTATAGCTCATTAGCTCTTAATGAATAGTCTTTATTTTGATGAAAGTATAGAAAGTTCTAATGCTTTTTCAAACAATGTCCTGTAATCCAATAAGTAGATTTGATTCTCGACGCTCATAAACTAAAACTCCTTTGTTTTGAGAGAAAGGCGTCACATTTCTAGAAGTTGTTACGCCATGTAGCCGTCACCAAGGTTTTTTTAATGATCAAAATCAATTAGGATGGACCAAAAAGCAAACTGCTGATTCTGATTCTGATTCCTGACTATAAACACTTTAAGTCTTAGTATATACGTTAAAATGCTTATATATGCACCTTCTACCTAAATCAAGACTGCTTTAAGCCTCCGAACCCTAAGCTACAATGGCTTGACTAAGAATGGAATACAATCCCATAGGTCGTACATACATGATCAGCACCCTGCTTTAAGGTCGAGGGAGGGAGATGTGAAGTAACGAACTCAACTAAAAGATTAAGATAATAATTTGAGGCCTAATCAATAGTTATATTCGTAATATGTCCCATCATGCAAATATCCTTTGGGCATGAAATGGGGAAGGTGCACATGTCCATCCATGCCTTGTGCTTAAATGCTCCACAAGTAGATGGCTTCCAAGATTTGAATGCAAAACCCCATTGATCACTGTACCTTTGTATGACGACTGTACCATGTGAAGTTATTAGGAATATAAGTATTAATTGAGCAATTGGATAAAATTTTACCAACTTTACCCGAACTCAATCTTAGGGTGCTCTCGTGCATCGAGCAAATCAGTGGAAAGGGTAACAACAATTCCGGGCATTGGCGAATGAAGTATTGACCTGGTGGTTAAGATTGAGGCCCTGGGTACATTGGGTCCTAGGTATAATTCCCTTTCTCCCTATTGTATGTAAGTATATTGTACTAGCCTTTGCAGCAGCAGCAGCAAAAAAAAAAAAAAAAAAAAAAAGGCATGAGACATTGGTCAATGAAAGCTTTGGGACGAGGATGGGAGATTGGCCTTGTACAAAGCACCTGTTTTTGGCTTCTTACATGCTACACCTCGGCGCAGGTAGCATCATGCTGCACAAGATATGTGTAAAATACCACATGTAGGTTTACAAGATTCAATGAATAGGTTCATAATTTTCAATAATCAGGTTCACCACCTATATACTTGTCACTTGTCAGGTCTATTATGTAGTAGTCAATTTCTTCATCCATCATCCATGATACTCAAGTTTATCATAGGAGACGTTGGGTCCCAAGCTTCTTAATAGCCCATCCTTAAACTCATCGAGGCTGACAAAGCGACATTCTCAATCAACTCACATTGTCGTTGCCACCTTATACTAAGGCTAAGGCTACGTTTGGGAAGGCGAGAGTAGCATATCAGCTATTAACTTATTTATGATGAGTTCTCTCATATAACATCTTAAGGTAAGTTGATAACATAAGAAAATAAACTATTGGCATCTGCAAAAGAGCTTATTGTGAAGTCCTACCAAACACAGCCTTAGGCATCCACTTCAAAGCTGAGTTTGCTAAGAAAGCCGCTTAAAACCTGTTTGTGGCCATGGACTTGCGATGACATGAGATCTTCGATGTGACAAGCATGTTGGCGACCAAGCCAAATTGAAATAGTAACAACGGGGGTGTTTACCAAACAGATTGAAGAAACCAGCATATATCCTTCACTGAGGTCAAAAATTATGTTCACGTTTATTAAACTGTGACGGCGAAAAAAAATTGATAGTTGCTACCCCTTGAGTAAGCATACATCCGCCACCACAAGAGGTAGTCTTGTTCTAAGGAAACTCCATACATCAACTATCAAGTAGTCTAATCAAGAGGAAAAAGAGGAGGGGGAGGGAGTGAAACTAGGATATATAGAAAAAGAATTAAGCCAAAATAAGCCACTAGTTCAGTCTTTTCAACTATTTAGCAGGGCAACGTGCTCCAAAATAAAGGAACGCCTACTTGTAAGCTTATTTCTTTAGGAATTAGAGTTTTGGTCCATCTTCTACCCTTTTGGGTTCTTTAGGGTTTGGGTTCCCCTCATGCCCTTCCAGTCTAAGGCGCGTGCAACTCCTTCGGGTTGATAAGTCTCCAATTGAAGGACTCTTTTCCCTTCCAAAAAAACGAAGAAAGACTTTTTTTTTTCATATCAAGTAACTAAACATGTCTTCAATATCTCTCTCAACGTTGCCAAAAAAAAAAGAGAAATCTCTCAAATGGATTGATGAAGATAGTCATGAGGCATTTTTCTTGGTAGTATGGTTGATCTTCCTTGTAAAGGTATATAAGAGGCAACCAGTAGATGGGCTTGGGCACAACTAGTTATGAGTTCGGGTTTGGGGGTGTAAGGAAGTGAGGCTTGGTGGATTGGGCCTGGTAGGGGCACATCTTACCATTACAACACACACACACACAACAAAAAAGAAAAAACAAAAAAAAAAANAAAAGAAAGAAAGAAAGATAAATGAAGATTTTAAAAAGTAGAAGGATCAGTGAAACTTATTATAGCAGCATGCATCTAGAGTATTTGACAGAGCATCTTACCTTTTTTTTTTCTTCCTCATTTGACATGTTATGGTTTCATCTTTATTTCAACTTCATATCATCTTCAAAGTCAGAAGACATTGAACTGAAATCAACCAATAAGATGTATGTAAAATGGAACTCCCAAAAGATGCTCAAGGATATAGCAAATATAGTCACCAAAAATAGTGGGAATAAGACCCAGGTATAGTTTAATAGCCTTTTCAGTTGAAGATAATTGCAGCCCCCCAAAGGATACCCTGCAACAAGAAAGCTAAGAGAGCACTAGTTTACATACAGAAAGAAAAGAATTAGTACTATTCCTTAACATACAACCTAATCATATTACAGCATCAATACCTCAACTTAGTATCCTTGACAAATATTAAAGCAACTTCCATAGTAACAGAAACTTCTATAAAGGGGTGCTGCAGCTGAACTTTAAAATAAAATAAATATATATATCTGTCCATGCAGTTTGTTTAACACATACCTTGAGAATCTGGCATAGATTGGATATAAAGTTCGAAAAGAAACATCATTAGCCTCAATTATTGACCATCTCGATGAAATCTCCAGCAACACTCCTCACTATTCGAGTTAATTTCTTCTGCAGTTTGCTGTAGGTGAAATCTCTCAAGGGTCTCTTGTTCGTGTGTCGGTAGCTAAATAACACAACAATAAAAGTACGTTCATGTTAATCAGCACATGCCTCTCACTTGACCATTTGATGATCCTTTTTGAGAACAAGTAACATTTAAAATGAGCGTTTTACTTTTACATGTATTTCACATGTATCTTATTATACTTTAGGTGCTAAACTTCTGATGTTCTGAGTTACAAGCAGATTTTCTTTAGGAACCAATCCCACGCAAAGAACTCTATTGACAAACTTCCACTGTCAGCGAATAAGGGTTACTAATAGAATTATATTGAGATAGGAACTTCTAATACATCTTTAAGAACCTGATTGAGGGCAGATGGGGAAGCTGTCTTCAACAAAAGGTATACATCATCATCACTCAGCGCTAAAAAGTACCGAATGCAGCGAATATGTTCCTAAACACAGGAGACTGCAAGTGCGCGACTATATTTCTAAAATTGCACATGACATTGGCCATCTTTTTCCATTTCCTCATGTTCCCCTCTTGTACTTTTTCGCTTCAAATAAGATAGTAGTGACTTGGGATAGCTCTCAATATGAGATTGTCCAGCTCTTTTTCTTAATTAACTAAAGAAAAAAAGATGTACAGATAAGATCAACAACTACAAGTGGAAGCAAGAATATAACTAACGCAGTATGTACAATGCAAGGGCAGGGCTGTAAGGCAATAATCCATAATGACAGTTTGAATCACATTCAATTCACCAGAGAGAAAAAGGAAAACAAAAACAAAAAACAATTTTCACTAATGAAATTCATTTCATGTGAAGCACATAAAAGAACTTCTAAAGCTTCATGTATCATACTTATATTCTCTTCTTGTAGTGGATTAGGTAATAAGAACGGGAAAGCATTCAGATACTCTGACATATTAAGCATACTTGTAACATAAAAGTTTCTTTGAGACGATGTAAATGGAATTCAGAACATTTTTAACGGAGTATGAGGATGCCAGGATGGAGAAAGTCTATGGCACAAATAGCTTGGCCCCATCTTTATAAAAGTGCATACTCATTTGGTGTCAACCCAAATAAAGAATTTTTCTTCACTTTGATTATGAAGGGAAAGAGTCTTTTCAAACTTTTGGTATGAACCTTAGGAATCACAGCTGATGCATTAGAACACATACATAAATATGTGTCTCCTGATTACCGACACCCATATCATATAGCATTAGGTTCCAAAGAGTTCTGAAAACATCCATGTCGTACTTGGACAGGATGTTCTATCTAGTGTTCTTAGAACTGAGGTTTCACCAGGCCAATTGCCCCATGAGATAGGGGGCTAGAGAAAATCTTCAGAAGGAGCCTTATATCCAAGGCCTCAATTCTCCTCAAGCTTCACTTGGACGTTCGTCTTGCCACCCAGCCCAACACACATAAGGAAAAATGTTTGGATGTTCTCTAAATCTCCTTATAGTGCGAGTTACATAGCCATCAAGCAATTCAATTTGTTGTTACAAGTTTCTCCAAAGTTTGCTTTAAATCTTCATATATAGTATTATATGCCATCAGCTCATCACTGTGCATTCTGCCTATTGAGCCCTCTTTTAGAAGGCTCTCTTTTTTTTTTTTTTTTTTTTAAAATAAGAAAAGGTATTTAATAAACTTGGAAATAAATAATACAACCTAAGGCTATGTTTGCCACAAAAGCTTTTTGAGGAGTTTTTGCACCTTTTCTCTAACCAACACATTATGGAATAAAATCTGTGATCTCTTGATGATCACACTTTCATCAAACTCTACCTCCCCATAGTCTAGTCGCACTCCAACTCCTTGATAAAAGCCTTTCCCCTTCTCTCACTAATAGCTACTTTGAATAAGAATTCAGAATTTGTATCCCCTCTTTACCCCACTTGGCAATCGTTTTTGCCGCGGACATTGCTTTTCCCTAAGAAGCACCTCTTGTAACTTAGTCCTTAGAAGGTAGCCCAAGTCTCTTAACATCTTAAACCCTTGGCCCAAGTCTATCGTAACAGACTTCCTTGGCCCAAATAAGGGAAATACATTCTCTTTCCTTCAAATAATAAGAACTAGGTATATGCCCGTGCTCTGCACGGTTCGTAATACATTGCTAAAATCTATGTTATTATTAATTTGGTTGATTTTTTTTTTATATTTGTATCTTTTATAATAACCATTCAGGTAAGTAGTTATTCATTTGACACTTTATCATCATTCATAATCCTTCAAAATTTTAGAGTGTATTTCATATTAACTCACATTTACTTTGCAAACAATGAATTATAGAGGAACACAACAAAAAGAAAAAAAAATCTGAAATTCCGCCTATCTTTTGAAGGTCTATGATTGGGTTCGCGTGGACCCGAATAAAATATTACGAACAAAATATTGTCAACCCATTGACATCCCAATTACAAATGGGTCTCATCTTAATGTACGTTTCGCATTCTTAATTGATTTTTTGAAAAGTTGAACAAAAGTTATACGCCTTATTAAAATAATAGTTGCATTTTTGGAAGGTTTTTATTGCCTTACTTTGGATGAGCATCTATTTGGCAAATAAAAAGATATTCAATAGATTTTTGTTAACTTATTAGATTATCTTTTTATATGAATATAATACTCCCTCCGTCCTATAATAACTTAGACATATTGACTTGCGCGGTCTCCAAGACAACACTTTGACCATTAATAATTACAATTATATAAATTGAAAAC
>BSSO01003031.1:0-17534 GCA_030267885.1 Mesembryanthemum crystallinum
AAAAATTAATTAAATTGATTTTTTATAGCGGTTTATACGGATAACCGCTGTAAAAAATAACATTTAATATAGCGGTTGTTGATGAACTGCTATGAAAAATGACATTTATCATAGCGGTCCACATCTGCTATGAAATATAGTATTTTTTATAGCGGGAGCTTTCACAGCGGTGCAAACCGCTATTAAAGATTGTTTTGGACCGCTGTGAAAGCCTGTATCTGTGGTAGTGACTATTGATTGGGTCTCCAACTATCAGATTAAGCTTTCGTTGAGATGGTTCTCTTACATAGTATTAGAGCTACAATGACCAAGAGGTTGATTGAACCTTCAGCTATCAGTTAAAACTGTTAGGTTGAGATGGTTACTTAACACGTATCACTCCACATCAAAAATCAATAAAGCATATGAAATCTATATATTTAGATTAAGAGGAGATACCTCCAGCTATCGTTTTAGGCAATATTTAAGAGATTTATAATTCTTGTACAGGCTAATTATTCAATCAACAAAAACCCTTAGAAAATTATACTCCATCGATTAAGTGAACATATAACTCTGGAGTAAAAAAATAAAGAGATACTTACTGGTCCATAAAACTCGCAGGTACATCACAGTCTCATCAAGTATGCAGATCCTTCTTAATCACCTTTGAGGATTGATGAGTGCAAAAAGGATTGTGGACATCAAATATGAAATCTATCATATACTTGATAGAAGACCCAATTGTGATATACAATTCTGATATTCATACATTATAATTAATTCATGAATATGAATCATCTCAAAAATCCCAACATGGGATGAGATCGAACTTCATGAAGTAAAAATAGAAAGAATATTTGTAAAACAGAAGTAGGAGACACATAGTAATATGAATGATGTTCATTGACCCATCTCTTTATCTTTCTTTTATTCTCTTTTTGTTTAAAGGTATGATCTTTTAATTTTTATTCTAGCATCAGTTAATTTATGTTTTAGTAATCAATGGGGGAGGTGGGTTTCATCGGTTTCTCATAACTGAAAATTATAATTTGGGCTATTAATAACTAGGAAATTACTCAGTAATTAATAGGTAGAAATGAATGTTGAGTGGTTATGTACTTATCAATTAATTCCCCTTAAATTTGGGAATATGACATGGACCTCTACTGAGAACACATAAGCGGACAACTAAGCGATGACGTGGCATGTTGATGTGTCGAGCTCTGGTTGAGTTTGCATTCTTTTAATCTAATTATATAGATTATATAGATTTGATTTGTTTGGCTTGGCTTGGCTCAAATCTCCAGTCTGATTTTTTCTTTTTTTTAAAAAAAAAAATTATTGTCCCTTTGATTGTTAAAGCATCGAACCACTTCCGGACATTCGAAAAGCAAGATACTACGATTATGAAGAGAGCTGGTGATGCCTCTACTTTGTAGATTAATTATGGTTTATCTCCCTTACCTCTTCTATGGGCTCATCTCATAGTCAATTAACAGTGGAAACATTTGTTACAATTACTTTGCTTGAAAATTTAATCTCACTAGAGATTAATTCTAACTTAAAATACATTATGAAAAAGCCCTCGTAAAATTGCAGCGATCATACAATAATTATGTTTCTATAGTTGATTTGTTGCAAATTTGAAATAATTTCTTATACGTTTGTCATTTGAATGTTCATATATCGATTGTTATTTTTTTTGAAACAACTTGTGCATAGCACGGGTACGGCAAATTTTAAGAAATCTCATGTGTGTACAGGGATAAACCATAATTAAACTACAAAGTAGAGGGAAGCCTTTGGAAACCTTTTTTCTTGCCTCTCACTCAAAATATGTGTTAGGCTTTATAGTAAATTTTAATAAATCTCATGTATACATGGGGGTGTTTCTGCTGGCATAAGAAGTAAAATCTTGGAGTTGATTGGATTTGCAAAGGGAAGCTTCCCCATGAAATATTTGGGAAGGCCTATGTATCTCTCCTACAAAATGGTCCAAGCTGGATTGTGCTTTTCTTGTGGATAAAATTACCAAGAAAACTACTAGTTGGGCCACCAGACATCTCTCTTTGGCTACTGGGACAACTCATTAATTATTTGCTATACTCTATACAGGTTTATTGGTCATCCATTTGCCTCAAAGTGTTGTGAAGCAGAATGAACAAATCTATAGAAATTTCTTATGGGGGCAAACATCCAATAAAATTAGAATTCTCTCTTGGCTTAGGACAAGGTATGCATGCCTAAGAAGTATGGGGGCCTCAGTTTTAAGAGCTGCAAACAATGGAAAAGAGCTGCAATAGCCAAGCATTTATGGGCATTGGCAAGCAAACAAGACAACCTATGGGTAAGATGGATCCATAGTGTCAAGGTCCGCACCTTGACCTCGCGGTGGAAGCGTCAGGGTTACGGAGTGGGTCGGCAGCAGTGTCGCGGACAAGCGTTAGTGGCTACGAAGGATAGTCGCGACAGGGCATTGTGTCCGGGCAACGAAGGTCGGGCTCCGAAGTGCCCAGGCGACAAGTGGAATTCCTCGGACAAGGATGAGCGCCGAGCATCCTTTGGTGAAGGGAAGGTCCATCGTGGAATCGATGGAGGAGAATCTAGCTTAGATTCCCTTGAGAGGTGGAGTATGAAAGTTATGCATGTTTGATGTTCACTCCTGTCAGAGTGACAAGACCTCATAAGACTCTTTAGGGGGTAGTCAGGTGTTAAGCTCTCCACCTCCCCTGGGTGAATGGATGTCAGTGATGCTTCATGAACCTAAGCGAGCTCCCCGTCAGGGGCGGGCACGATGGCACGTCAAGAGGACGGCTTGTGTCTCTCCGGGATTGGAAATCCCAAAAGACATTATCGAGAGGCCGGCAGGCTCGGTAGTGCGATGCTTCGCCGAGTCGAGGTTCGCACGTTGGAGATGGTTGCGGGACGCGATGTCCGTGACCTGTGTTGAAGGGACGCGAGCCTCCGTGAGGACTTCGGGAAGCCATGCCGCCAAGGGACAGTGAAGCTCTAGCGGAGCTCCCTCGGAGTTGTCGGGACATCGGTAACACGAGAACGAGCAACCCATGAGAACTTGTGGGATCGGAAGGGATGTATGCTAGCAACCCAACGATTGGAATGATGCCTCGGAAGGATGCCTACTCGATGAACGGGACGCTACTCAGAAGGGGCATGAGTGTCCGGGACGAGGGGAAGCGAACCGGGCCATCGAGGTGTTAGCTCGGGACAAGTGGGATCCCTGAGCAACCTGGGTGTTGGCAAACCCCGGACCCTTGAAGGTGAACAATGAGCGAGACCGGTGAACGGAAGGGACTCTCGATGGAGGACGCCTCGAAGCTTGATAGCGTTCAAGGGCCGTGATCAAAGGAAGCTTGTCAATGAGATCAGTGTCGGGCATTGTCGAGCAACGTTGTCCGGGCACAAGAAGCGAGGATGCCGATCAAGGTGTGTGAGTCATATCCGAGAAGTCAGTGGTCGAGTAAGCGACTAGGTTCTTGGATGTGGGACAACCGGGAGCGGTCTCCGAGCTAGCGAGGATGCTAAGTCGGGATGTGAGTCATATCTGAGAAGTCAGTGGTCGATCGAGCGGGTAGGTTCTTGGTTATGGGGCAACCCGAGAGTGATGTCCGAGCAAAGAGTTGTGATGAAGGGAACAAGTACTCCGATGGGACACGAGTGTCGATGACACACCATGTGAGAAGCGAAAAGTTTTAAGGGAACCGGGTCAGTGGAACCTTAAGGAAGTAAGGCTGGTCAGGACTTGCAGGAAGTCACGACGATGTACAGTCGATTCCGCACAATGAAAAAATTTGTGACCGTAACACATAGGGTGTATATGAAATAGGATGACTTATACACATACCAGCCTCAACAAGATTCTAGATAGTACTGTAAGAAGATACTTAAGTTCAGGGGACCTAACAGAGGTGTTATGCAGGCTAATACTTGGCCAATGAATAAGCAAGGACAGTATTGTATCCAACTTGGCTACAAGCTACAACAAAGTCATCAAAACAAATTCAAATATGCAATAGCTATTTGGAGGTCTATTGTCATGCCCAAACATGCTATGTTACTGTGGTTGATCCTACAGGCAGAATTCTCACCAGAGATAGACTGATCATGATGAAAACTTACAATGGAGATGACAACTACCCTATCTGCTAACAGGAGCCATAGACTATTGCATATCTTTTCTTCTCATGCAATTACAGTCAAAAATTATGCAGGGGGTACAAAATTGGTTGAATAGACTAATATGGCCAAGTGACTTCAATGAAGAGCCTTGATGGATGCTAAAGCACAAATGAAGCAAGGGATCTTCAGAAATGAGCTTCTTAATGCTCAAGCTATAGTTAAGCAATTACGTCAAGTAACTAAATAAGCTCCCTTGTATACCCTGTAGGAAGCTAAAGGAAAATGATAAACAATTCTTAAATTTCTGCACTAATAGGCAGTGAGGCTTGTGTTATGGTAAATAATTATGCTTATTAGAAGGTGCCTCTAATTTTCATACCCTATCTCTCTTGCTTTGTATTGAGCTTTTGCTCTTGATTTGGTCTCTTTGTGATGAAATATTTCTTAATCCAACAACAAAAAAAAAAACTTATAGTAAATAGATTATAAATAAATGTAAGTACGTAGTATCAAATAAATTCTCCTGTAACAAAAAACAAAGTCAGAAATGAAAGTAAGTATGTTTAACCATGATATCCTATTTTAGAAATACGACATTTTCAAACAAAAAAATGATCAATTACTTTCATAAATGATGGAGACTTATTCAACTTTATAAGAATTTAGAACATTAAGATTTAGTTTATAGATATAAAAACACTTTGAGAAATTTTTTAATTATTCTTAACTTTTTATTTGAAGGAACCATTCTACTTATTTTATTCATCCTCTTGAGGAAAAAATATCAATATTTACTCTTAATTATTAACACTGATATTTATTGTTTGCGTATTTCAATATATTTATTGTTTATTTTCAAAATTATCTGTTCATGGGCACAGGTCCAAGTTAGAATATCTAAAATAATTGTAAGAAGGATATTATATACTCTAGAAAACCTAAAGGGAAATTATATGTGGTGACCCTATATTTTTCACTTTTCTATATTGAAGGACATGTCTTTTGAGAATTCCATGTGGTGACCCTCAACTTTGTTGGCACTCTATACTGTAATCATTATTACTTCCTGTTAGTTTCCATTATAATTTGTGAAAAGATGAAAATAACCTTATGTGAAATGCATTGGTTTACCACAGAAAAGGATGCTGAGTATGGTTTTTGCCATATGAAATTCATAAACCTCTCAACCACCAAAATTCATTTCCCTCCCTCCCTCTAATTGATCTCTCTCATTAACTATTTGCTCTGACAATCAAATAGCTTAAACATGTCAGAGCAGAAATCGAAATCCATCCCTCTAATTTCTCTTTGCGGCTATGGTATTCATCATAAAAGTGAAGGGATTAGTTCTGGGTGGGTATTTTTTTTGTTAAATTTCCATTATTGGGTGAGGGATTTGAAGTGTTGAAGACACAATTTGGATTTGTGGTTAGAGGAGCAAATTGTGAGCACGAAAGAGCTAAAACCCTTCTTCTGAAGGTGAAAAGCGAGACGAAACTGAAGGTATGTGCATAGATACCATTGTTTGTTTTAATTTGAGATGTTTTAGTGTGAGATTGTGATGTTAGTGCTCTGTTTTTTTTTTTTTTCACTTGGGCGATGGCAGGCAAGTGGCATACCCATTTTTTGGGAAAATTGTAAGCAAACCCTGACAAATTTGGAGAAAGAAAGAGAGGAAGTTCAATTTAGGGAATACAAACAGAGGGATGCAGGTTTTATAAGGGCCATTGCAATCGTGTCAACAATTAAAAGACCTAAGGATTTTGGAGGTAAAACTGAAATATGTGGCACCAAAACCACTTATGTAAAGTTAAAGGTAAAAGTAACTTTTAGTCATAATTTAGAGTTCCGACAAAAGTTCAGGGTCGACATAGAATCCCAAAAATCTACATCCTCCATGTAAAAAAGTGAAAAAACGCACATCACCGTATAGAATTTTCCAAATCTAAAATCTCGTCTAAAAATAAAACTAAAGAAGACGTGTGTTTGCGACCCCCCCTACAGCTAACCAGAAAGTTGAGGGACGGAGGAGAGAGAGAGAGTGCGAAGGGGCGGCAATGGGGGTAGTAGAGGAGGAACTGCAACAACTTGTAGTAGAAGAGAGGACCACAACCCGTGATCATGGCGCTACTCCCATGACACAGGCCCAGTTCCTCTCTTGGAAACGCCAAAAGGTCCATTTCTGTTTCTCTTCTTCTTCCTTTTTCATCTTATGACTATAGGCTTGAAATTAATATGTTTGCTGTGGTAAATATACCATGATATTAGTGGGTTGAACTTGAATGTTACTTTGGTGATGTTAAATTTTGCACTTATTGTTAGATTTTAATATATGGGTTATGCAATTGATGAAGGTATAAGCTTCTAGGGCAGGATTTACACATCTAGTAAGAAAAGTGTATAGAATTTTAGAGGAGAAATAGTGGGTTCTTGCCATTCCTAAAGATTCTAGTTGAGGAGTAATACACTCGACTAGAAGCTTATTAAACCAAAAATTATGAGGCTGGGATTCAGCTCGGTTTAGGGTTGTGACTTGTGGTTTTGGGTTGTGACTTGTCTCGATTCAGTTCGGTTTTAAATCCGGAAATGAATAAACATAAATCAATTTACTCTGTTTGCAATTGAATTCAAGTATCAGTTATCGATGCAAACTATAAACCGAGTGAAGCCGTAAATATAAAAATATGAATTTATGCAAGTATAATATGATGCTACTTAATTTTGGGATAAAATTAGGCATACTAAGCCTATTGAGCCAACGCCATTGTAGGCTCGGGCTTGACTCAGGGAGAATTCAACCGACTCGAGGTCGATTATTGTTAACTCAATATTGATACCGTGCAAGTATGTCGTGGGACAAGGTGGTGAGTGGTGAGGTTAGAAAACTTATGGATTTTGGGGCTTCACGTTTTGTGCTATGTGCAGATTGGGTTGTTCTATTGTCTGGTTTGTTTTTTATGGTGCCTTTTCTAATCAAGAAACTAATTCTTTTTTTATTTATTTTCTTTCCAGGTTTTTTTTTTTTTTTTTTTTTTTGTTTGAATCAAAAGTAGTTTGGAACGATTAGCTTCGTGTACATATTCTAGCTTGGAACGTTCTGAATCATCGTTGACAGTGTCTGAACTGTTATTGTGAATAAAGGCTAGCTTATGCATTGGGATAGAACATAATGATTACCACTTTCCTCACCTAAGACTAATTTTATTTCCAATTCCCTTTTCTCCTATGTGGTTCATATTGTGATGGGAAAAGGTCATATAACCATGACTATGAACCAGGATTGTTGTACTTTTTTAAAAAGGTATAGGATAACATCTTTGTTGTTTAGCTTCACTTATGGTTCATAGGATTTTCAGTGGCATATGTTTCAAGATACATAGCACTTGTAACAATTTCATATTAGTGTGGATGGGCAGATCGCCAATCAAACATTTGGTGTACATGAATCAAGTGTAGAAAAGCAACATAAACCAATTAAATAAGTGTACACATTAAGTTGTAGATAAGAAGTACAAAATCTAGAATAGCTCAAAACAAGTTGACGACAAGTGATGTGCTTCATGGGCAGTGATTGGGTGTGTTGTTTAGTAAACAAAAAGTTGACAAAATGAGGGAAGTAGACTAGTGTCTTTTAATCCTTTCCCTTTTTCAAAAGTAAAAGAAGTATTTTTAAGAGGCCAATTCTAACCACATGCACATTTACAATATAGTTCTATGGCATTAATAGAGATTCTCAACCCTTACAAACAATAATGATCAAACTCATTCCCTTGCACCCTTTTTCATTCACGAGAAGTGGATGGAGAGAGTTGAATGAGTTAATTATACTTCTTTCACTGCTTGCCTCATTTACCCTTGTCACTAAGTCAGATTTACGGGTTTTGGCTTTTTCAACAGGGGTTTTCTCTTGTAAGACTCTCTTCTAACCCATTTTCTACACCACCATTACACCTCCTCTCTATGCTGTCATTGGACTGCCAAAGTTCTCTTAAATGTGTGTGCGCTTTCTTTCAACTTTAGTTGTTACTAGTGTTAACACCAACAATATCTGGCACAAACAGAAGCCTTACAAAGTGCTATCACCTATTATATGTGTCATGTGTGATGTGCTTTAGAAGTTTGGAGACCAATGAACATCTATTTTTGCATAGTTCTTTTACTTAGTAGATTTTGCGTCGCCTATTTGGAGTAAATGGGGAAGTGTTGGGTTTGTCCTTTGGATATGATGCTTATGTTGCAGATTGGATATAGAGGTTTGGGTATAAAAAAGAAGGAATGATTCTTTGGAGGTATGCTATGTTTTGCTCCCGTTCTTGTAATTTTTTTATTCTTATTACTACAGTTACTTTTCTTATAGAAAAAAGACTCAACTATGCATAGGATGCTTTCTCCTCCCCACCCCACCCTTGTTTACTTAAACAGTTCTTCCTAATTCTTCCTACCCTTTCGTATTACAAGGATTCTCCTATACTAGGCATGTCTAAGATGTCCTAGCAGCTCTCCCTCTGTGCCTGATCCTCTCCCATTTTGAGTACGAGTCTCCGCGTCATTGAGCATGTTCACTCTCTCCTTACACATGTTTCTAAGAGGATTCTTTCATCTACTAAACCCCGTTGTCATATACCACTCATATTCAGCTCTAGGTGGATGTCTTAATTGCACAAGCCATATCTGAAAAATGATAACAACATTTTGGAAACTATTGGGCCGACTATAGTTGGTCTAATTTCGGAGAGCTGATATCAGTAAAATGAGAGCAAAGGTTTCATTGTCTCTTTAATTGTAAAGGGATAAGATTTGAGGTTAGTTTTTAATTTTGGTTCTGTGCTTAGCACAGAGTATGTTGTTACTTCTTCTCATTGAGTGGTGTTGTGAGTCGCGACTCCTACAAGGAATGCGATACTAGAAGATTTGGCTCCATACGAAGGTGAAGGGAGAGAGTCACGTCATTGGGTTGTGCCTTGAACGAAAGAGTTAGTGGAGGGTTCATTCTGGTCCAGTTTGATGACCAGAATGAACTCAACTCGGGATTCAATGGCTGCATCAACTTTCAAGGTAAAAACAAAATTCTAGAGGAAATGAAATCAAATATTAAAATGCCTTATTTATGATAATTCTTCGTTCCTTTCTGTTGACAATCAAGCTACACTTCCGAGCGCATAGAGCCCCTTTTTCCACGGGGGTGTTTTTAGTTTTTAGCTCCAAGCAAGAAGGAAAGTGTAGAAAGAGTCGTAATACAACTTGTTGCGCTACAAACGCTGATAAGACTTATATGCGCGTCCTCTATAGCCGAGAAATCGATAAAGGTTGGTTGTCCTAACAAGGAAAGGCACTTCGCTCTCTTACTTCGGCTCTTCCTCTCATTAGTATATGCAATAAATCATTTCAATTTGTATTCTCATGTTATGTTATGAAGCACTTTTGCGATGAAAATCCATTCTCCCTCTTCTGCTCTCCTCTCTCTCACACCTTCACGATGAGATTCCTCTCGCCTTCGTTCTTCCTCTTCTAACCTCTTCCTTTCTCTGTTAATTATGCTGACTACCTTCTGCATTCAGGAAAAATCATTTGATTACTCCTATTGTGGTTATGCCAGCGTTCATGGCGTGGTGGGTGTGCAAGGTCCTTGGATTTGCGTATGCGAGGTCGAGTAGTTCGACACAAAAGAGGCGATTTGGCGACTTCTAGGTTGGATCAAGGTTTGATCCAATGCCAGAGGACGCTTTAGTTAGGTCTATCTTCGAGTGGGAGACTGTTGGCGATTTATGTTCCACGTGCTTCAGAGGACGAGAGGTGGACGGCGTTCAGGGCGGCGCTGGAGGAGTGCTTGGTTGGGTCACTTGTGTTAGTGAATGTGGCGCAAGGATTTGGCAATAAGGGGCTAAAGGGCCACCGCATATGTGGTGAATGTGGCAAATTGTGGTCATTGGATGTTGGACAACACCGGCTAGGGTTTTCCAAAAGAGGCTTGTGAGGTGCGTGGCGCTTGAGTCGGGAACGCGTGGCGCGCCGGTATGAATTGGGCACGTGAGTCAGCCACAGTGTTTCGTTTCGGCTGTTGGATAGGGTTCATAGTTCTTTATCAGGTTCTACCATCAATATTGTGCTTGAATTAACCTTCTCCCTTATTTGCTAATGATGCTGGTCATGTTCCAATGTGGAGGGGTTGAAGCTTGAGGTAACCTTTGGGAATACTAGCAGTCCTGGTAAAGGGAGACTTATAGGAGGGTGATGTTTCTGGGCTGTAAGGAGCCGCCACATCCACAAACAACACCCTCTGCTAGTCTTCATGGTGACAATGTGCCCAAACCAAAGAAGAGTTTTGGCTAGGATGGATTGAAGACTTCTTTGTTGGTAGGGAGTGAGAATCAGATATGTTTGGCCTTAGGCTCTGGGTTTATCAGGCGCTTCATAGTTGAGAAGGGGATGATAGTTCTTACTTTGAAGATGATTTTAGCATAGTAGGGAAAGGTTTGCTTATAGATGACCTTATAAGGGCCAACTCGGGGAGGAATGGGGTTCACATGTGTATAAAACTTTGACTACGGATTTTAATGAGGAGATGGGAGGCTCTTTGAAGCAAGGCTTGGGCAATTTGAAGAGTCCAGAAAGAGGCGGGGCTCTACAGCAGCCACCAATATGGCATGGTGCTTTGCTGAAGGATGGTGCTTGTAGTCGTGGCAATGGACTTCTCCCAACCCCAACACTACTATCTTTCATTGTTGGAAAGGAAGAAGCGGATGCGTGTGGAAATGCTCTTGTTGAAACATTGGGGGTTAAACTTGTTGACCACATGAGTAGCGATGGTACATTTGGGGCTTGGATATATTCGAGAGCTGGCATGTATAGCAGATCCGAGAAAGAAATCCATCTCACAATGGGCTAATGATCCATTTCCTGTCAAGCAAGAAAGAATATTGCGTTTAATTAATTTACATAGTGTGAATCAGTCCCTAAGGAACCCGGTCATATGCTATCCGTGGAGAGATTTTGGGTACCTCATCTTAAGGATAATGACTCCTCTGGCGTGCATTCAGCTGCTAATTCCTTCTCAGCTCCAGATGGAGGCTCTCTAGCTAAAGCTAGAGCTAGAGAATATCTTATAACCTGGTGGCTCATTAACATGGTGGACTAAAATCAGATTGAAAGCCTCCAACTGAACTTAAATAGTCCAAAAAATGGCCTGCTTAGCGAAAGTTTTATAAGGAGCTGGAGGTTGGAGTAGGTCAATGGCTTAGGAGCTGAACTCTTGGTTGTGAGTGGACTTCAATCTGTTAGAAAAAAATATGCATGAATGATACTTCCTCTGTTCCACTAAAATCTTTATGTATTGACTTTGTAAGTAAATTAAGGAACTTTGTTTTGGTATTTGACTTCCATAAGTGCCTTGTGGGTAGTGGTGAATAAGGATTTGGAAAAAGGAGGAGCAAAAAGTTAGTGGGTAATTAGGTAATTTGAGGGTAAAATCCTTTCCATTTTAGGACATGTAAAGATTTTAGTGGAACGCCCAAAATGGAACATGTAAAGACTTTGGTGCAACAGAGGGAGTAATTAGCAGTGGAATTCTAAGAAACTGAACTTCGTATCAATCAATTGATCTCTGAGGCATGAAATGAATTGGGTGAAAGGTCCCATTGGAAACACTAGCACTAGACTATGCAGGACTTTTATGTCCACCATGAATACATCCCAAGAGTAACTCTCTTCCCTTATAGGCAGTCTATCATCACATCAGCAACATCACCAAAAGGATTGAAACAATATTCGTAGGCTGACTTTTTTTTGAATAAGTCGAACTTGTCAAGCCTGTATAAGTTACTGGCAGGTATCCATACACGGGTGATAAGTTAGAGCAAGCAGCATGAAAGAAAGGGGTTGAAGTCAAAAGTGAAGTGGTTTGCTTTCTGTGAAATACATGCACAAAAGCAATCTCGAACCTTCTCTTTACTAGCTGGTGAAAGAAAACTATTTGAACCGGATTCAGAGTATACAACAATATTGAATCAGGCGGTGCCCCCGGAGGGACCTAAGGAACCTGATGCTAGTTCCTCTCGGGGGGTTGGGTGTGACAACAACCTTACCAGTTAGAGTTAGAATTGCTTTAACCCATGAAATGTCAACGGCCACTTAGGGTGTGTTCATTTCACCTTATTCAATCCCATTTCAGGTCAGGTTAGGTCAATTCGATTCAATTCTGTTTAGATCAACATCTTACTCTTTCTCTCACATAATACTATTCATTCAGTTCCCATTCAGTTGAGTTAAAACCAATTTAGTACAATTTAGATACTCTCAGGCGAAACGAATGCACCCTAGTTCAAAGAATGGGAGTTATAAATTAGATATAGAGTTGTCCCTTTTCTTTCAAAGCCCAAATACCTTCATTGACCCTGATGCATAAGAGAATGCAGATATACCCAAACGTCCCCTCTGACACAAAGCAGTCTTCTGCATAAGTGATGATCTGTTTCATCCCCTTATGTGTTACACATATTTGGTAATGTAGTGTTGACTGTGTTGTTTAGCCTTCAAACATAGAGTATATACCATCAGCAGTACTGCTGGCTTTGTTAAGAGTCTGCTGCTCTTACGAGAACTTCACCTTTTTTGAACTTTTTGATTTCGAGTTGAAAATGGATGTTGGAAAAGGGAGTTTTTTTTTTTTTTTTTCTTAATAAACCTTATCATATACTTAGATGATGCACAAAAAGAACACCAATTGAGTTATGATATCTATGAAATTTGGACAGCACCTGCTTCACTCTGACACTTTAAGTTGTTTTCTCCTCTAAATTGCTTCATACAGCCTTTATCTTGAATGGTAGTTCAAAGAAGGTGCAATCTCATCTCTTGGTATTATAAGGCTCAATATTAAGGGGTTCGGGCCTAATAAACTATGTTGCACAGAGACGGGAACAGAAACGCAAACGGGTACCGGGACGGGTACGGGGAAACGTCAATTTGCAAAAATCTAGGAAACGGGTACGGCGAGGAAACGGCGTATTTTTATAAAATAAAATTTATTTATAATTTTTTATTATTTAATATAAAATCTTAATATAAATAAAAACCAGAAAACACTAGTCTATTACCAACTTATTGAGTTGGAATATCAACAGATTGCATAATTAAATACAAATTACACACCTACCCAATTCAGCCCAAACAATTAAAACCCACAACGTTCACCACCCAACAAATTACTCGTAATTACCCATTGCAACTGGTTCAGCAGTGCTTCTTGCCAACCACCGCAGAGGGAAACCAAGAGAGAGAAACTGGGAGATGACAGACAACACCGACAACCAGGAACCCTTCACCGGTGAGGTGAGATCTGTCCGACAGCCGCAAATCTGGCCAGTGAAAAGTACGATTGAATGTTTCAGTGATAGGGCAGAATAGGGTTTTAATGAAGTGTGTGGTTTTGATTTGGGGGTTTCAAAGGCTCACAGGTACGTCCACATGACAGATCTAGACGTTTCGGGACGCCATCCCGTGTTTCCCGTGCGTCTCTGTTGCTTCGGAGACGTTTCGACCATTTCCAGAAACGTTCTGATGGCGTTTCTTCGCGTTTCCAGGGAGTCCCCGTCCCGGGGACGTTTCTGGTACGGGGTACGGCTATTGCCAGCCGTACCCGTGCTTCACAGCTAATAAATAGGGGAAGCTCAGTGGAAACGTGCGATATTTGTACATGAAAGGAGAGGAGTGACCAGATCCTACGAAATCAGCTCTCCTGGAAGGACTGGTTTGGAATATAATGATGTACTTTGCATAAGCTCTATGCTAATAGAATCTTTATAGGTATTTCTTTATTCGATATACAGAGGGATTGGAGCAGTTGTGTTTTAATTGTTTCTTCAGGAAGGTACATGTTATCACCTTTGTAATGGTTTGATTCATGCCATTATTTTTGTATCCCGAAAAAGCAAAAATTCAACTTTTTGCATAAAAGGCTTATTTATGAGCACTATGAATGGAAGACGGAAGATAGATACATGGGGTTTCTGGCAAAGTTCTGTGCACCTGCTTTACCTGGATAGTTAACTCTTGCTATGTTAACAGCAAAGTTGAAATTCAAACCCAAAGGCAGAGACCCATTAATGCAGTTGTTCTCTAATGCCGGGTTTTGTTATGCTAAATTAGTCACAATATCCATGTGGTGGTCTCCGTGCAATCACCTCTAGGGAGGGTGGATGGGATTACTTTTTCAGTGCATAGCAAGAGCGTGGTTTAGTTTATAGGTCATATCTTCACTCTGTTGAGGATTTTCAGCTAATAGCATGATGTAATATTGAGTTGTTGATGGTTTTAATGAAGCTATGAAAGCCCTTCCCCGACTAGATTTTCGGATTTTGCTTTTATTGTCACTCCCTCCTCTATTCCTTACTGACAGTTTGAAGTTTGTGCCAGTTTCTGATATGACTTTTGGCCATAGCATCACCTATTCATTTTCTTTTTTCCTGGAATATTTTATCCCCTTGTGTTGTCTCTGCACTTTATGTGCAAAATAAGTACAAAACAGATACCATCAGTTATACTGTGGCAGCAATTGAGGATATCCATTCTCTTTGCCTATATATTTCATATAATAATCAAATCAGCAAAAACAGTTTAGATACAAACAGAATAGGACCTATGAATCTCAGAGCTGTATAATTGAGTTGCCCACTTCATTGGAAATATAGCAGGGATGCAGTTCCAGTGGATACCACAATTATTCTCCAGCTATTTCTTGATTGGGTTAAATGCTTTTATGGCTTCTTTTCTTCTTTTGATAAGTGGTACTTCTTTGAAACTCTGCACTTTTACAAAGACTCTGCTAGAGATGCTGTATTCCTTGACAAACTAGTTTCTAGATTCATTTGGCAGGAAATTAAGCGTAGTTGCGTTCTGCCTATTTGCAAGGCCAACCTACTTATTAAGCTGGAAATAGATTGCCCTACTAGTATTAGTGCAGAAGTGCGATATTGTATTCTCAGTTCTAAGATTGTCCTACTGCCTTTTTGGTTATTTCATTAGGATTGTTTTCATTTCCATTGGTGCATTTTCCACCATACCTTTGGATACCAAATCATTTTAAGCCACAAATTGAACTTGATTCGCTGAACTGAACAGGATGAATAGTAAAGTAGTATGTGGGAGAAAAGGTAAGTCTTAGAACTGAAATTAGCTAAGCAGAGTAGAGCCAAGGATAAGTTTGGCAATTTTTAGCTAGGTTTTTAATTTCAAGTACCTTTTCTGCTTCCAGATGGTTTTTCAACTCTCAGCTACCACACAGTTTCACGGATTATTTTCAACTTTCAGCTACAGTTTTGAGTTCTAGCTTTGAGAAGTTACCCCTACAAGCTTTCAACTTAAGCTAACTGAACAACTAGATTGTTAGTGTTGCATATAACTTCAGCTAGCTAATTTTATCCGTCAACTTTTAAGCTAGTTTTCCGACTAGTTGTGACAAAACATTGCCTTACTGTAAACGAGGGGCAGGAATTTTATGATGAAGTATTCTTAAGTTGGCCCTTTTTAAAATGGAGCAGCGATTTTTGGACCAATGTGCACAAGTTAGCCTTTTTAAAGACCCAGTTGTTATGAAAGCTACTCTAAAAGACTCATATGGTAAATGTGGTCTACTTCAAAGACACATTTGGCGTTGCAGCCTATTGCCTGATGGAGCAACTGTGTGGACAAACAATTCATGCATTATGGTTTTCAAAATTCTTGAAGTGTTTAAATGCTTATGTAACAGTTTCATTATGTATGTGAATAGTGAAATCTTTGAAGTTAGTAATGCTATAGTATAGTTCTTCACCTATTGAATCTTTTCATGAACAAGTTTCGTTGCATTCTATACTTATTTGCTGTTGTGTTCTCTGTTCGATAAAAGGTACAAGTACTGTGGTAATTGGTATTTTAGCTTTCCATGTCCTTATTCTTGTGGGGATTGGCTCTGTTTGTCAATGACGAAACTAAGTGTCCATCTTTATCTATTGTAGGATGCCGAAGCAACAGCAAGAAGAGCTGAAGCGGAAAGGAAACGGGAAGAAGATATAAGAGCAGGGATCAAGCCAATGAATGGCCGGGAGCTTTTTGTGCATGAACCCTGGGTGTTCGATAACGAACTTTATTGATTTAGGAAGGAGGGTTTTTTGTTCACTCTGTATGTTCTGTTTCTGTTTCTGTTGTTTTTCCTGTTTTCTCTCAAGGGAAACAAAGTCCCCTTCCCCACATGTACTGGCCTATCTCATGAGCCTCCTGTGACTGTGAACTCACCAGAATGTAACAAAAACACAAGTGCTATGATGATTAAGCTTCAACTTTATTAGAATGTACCAACTTATTAGATTTGACAACCTACATGTCAGTACAGAGTACACAAAGGAAAAAGCAAAACCATATAATGGTATCTGTCACTCGTGAGAAGGTGTTTGATTGTACTGCAAAATAATTGGTTCCTGCTAATAGCAACTTTTTCCATGGATATGAAGTATGATAGGTTCAATAATATTTTCAAAAGGTGTCCCATCGATGTTACTCATTCGGGCCATCTTAAAAGAAAAACATTGAAAACAAAAATGAAAATATCGGCGCTCTTTACTTTATTAAGGGCTCCTCATCATGAAAAGATATCTAATTTGAGTATGAATTAGGTATGGTTTTCATCCGAGGTTGGGAACCCCTTGGATCCGAAGGAGTACCCACCCTATAACTCGGGTTAGGCAACCGAAATCTTTGATTGTCCTTGTTTTATTTAGACTGCTCTTTTTTTGTTAAGGCGTATTCTCAATCACTAGATCCGAGCAATGTTTCAGTTGGGTCGAGCAATTTATCTAACTGGTCGGGTTGGGTTAGACACATTTGCTCATGAGCCAGGTTGGGTAAGTCCATTTATTTAAGGACCCAATTCGAAGAGTTCATTTTAACTAACTAATCATTGCAAAACCAATTCCAAATTTGAGTCTATTAGAGATACTTTAATTTTAGGTGTGCTTGAAATGTTAAATGGACCCAATTTGAAGAGCTCATTTTAACTAAAAATCATTGCAAAATTAATTCCTAGTTTGAGTCTACCGGAGATGTTTTAATTTTAGGTGTGCTTGAGATGCATTTTGAACAAGTCTCATGATGGTATTGTATGTTTGTTCAATTTTTGGGTGCAACTAAAGTCTTGTTATTATTTAGTTTTAGAACGATTCTAGAATATATTTTTTTCCTTGTTTTTCCGATCTCTTGTTTATGGTGATGTGAAAAAATTATTTAATTGCTTTCATTTCTCAATGTCTACACTATAGGATAAATATCTATCTAGTTTGATCACAGTTCTAATATCATAAGTGTTTCTTCGTAGGAACGTCCACGGATCTGATCAATTACTCTTCGCGCTTTGTCAGCAGACAAAGGTATATATTGACCTACAGCAT